>RQWE01000009.1:0-208517 GCA_004028395.1 Leptographium galeiforme
TACTAGTCTAGTACCGGTACTAGTCTAAAGTACTCGAGTATTTTTCCTAACCCTGATAATAACCTATTTCTTAACACCGTCTATAACGTAACTCTTATAACAAATATAAATACCTTAATTATAGCGTAATTTATTACGCTATTTTTATAAATTCCTTATCCTTTTATTATAACCCCTTTATAATCTTAACATACCTTACCCTAGGTATATACGTTCTTAGCCGCCTTAAAAAAGAATATCCTTAAGCGGTAACATAATACTAGCCTCTCTCTTACTTATAATATCTTTACTTAAGTAAAATCTACGTTATTTCTTTATTAAAACACCTTACTATTAACTCTTAAAACGGTCCTTAAGGCTTAAAAAGGTTAAATAGCCGCTAAATATAAAGCGGTAATAGCTAGCTACTTAGGTACTTATAAAGCTAGTAATATATAAATAAAGATTATACTAAACTAGGCTATAAGCAGGGTTAGGAAATTAATTTATTAATTTAGTTTTAACCTTAAATTAAATTAATTAAATTAATTGTACTAAAATTAAAATTAATGTTTAAAAAGCAAATTAATACTAAATTAAATTAATAGATTATTACTAAATTATTACAATTAATACATTTAATTAATTTTTAGTATATTATAACGCTAAGCCTATAAGCGTATATTTAGTTCTTATAAGGCCAGCCTTAGATTATATACTATAGCGCGCTTTACCTTAAAGGCTAGCCTTCTATTTAATAAACTTTTATTATTAATTTTAGCTAAAAATATAAAAATATAAAAATATATAATTAATTTTTTAATTTATTTAATTAATTATGTATTAATTAATTTAATTTTAAGGCAAATTAAAATTAATGTTTTTTCATTAATTTAGTTTAAGGGCAAATTAATACTAAAAGTTACTTTAAATTTAAATTAATACTAAAATTAACGAATTAATTTCCTAACCCTGGCTATAAGTAACACTATTATTATCTGTAAATAGGTCTTTATTTAAACTTAATAAAAATAGCTGTTTTATTAAATGTAAAGCCTAGCTAGTAGCTAAGGGCAATTAGTATAAGGATTTTAGTAAAGAAACATATAAAGTAACTCTTACGCTACACATACCTTACGTAATATTCTTATCTATTCCTAATAAGAAAACATAACTATATAATAATATAGCGTTATAAACGCTTATGTTAACGCCTTCCTTAAGAAGCTAGTTTATATAAGATAACTACTTAGATTTTTAACTAGCTCTGTCTTAAAGCTTTAAAAGGCCCTTTACAAACTTTTATAATTTAGTAACCCTTAGTAATATAAATTTAAGCAATAACTAGCTTAACTAAACATAAGACTTACTAAAATTCCTTATAATAAATGCGTATACGTTAAGCTTTGGATTATTTTATTATATTATATTAACAATATTACTATTATAATAACCGTATAGTAAGAATTTAAAGCGACCCGTCTAGTTACTACTATTTACTAAATGTTTAACATCTTAAAAGGGGACACTCTTTACTAGTATCTTAGTCTTAAAATTTTTATAACACTAGTAAGCATTACTATTAACCCTATGGTTACTTCTAGTATTTGTAAATAACTTGCTTAAACATTTCCTTTACCGTTTTCTAACTAGCTACATTTTCCTTTAATCCCTTAGTAACGTACTATAAACTCTTATAAGCCCTTCTTACTTATCTTTATAATATAAAATCCTTAGTACTCTTACTTCTTAAAAATAATCTTCTTGGTTTATAAGTTTTTATTAATGCTAGCTATACTAATAACCTTAACGATTATAAAAGCTTTTAAGGGTTTTATATTAAACTTAATAGCGGCTTAATCTTATAAAAAGTAAATAAATAATACATAGTTTTTATATTAATAACTAAAGCTAAGCTCTTTACTCTTTTATAAGGAGTAAAAGAAGGTATCTTCTTATAACGCTTTCTTTATAAGATTAGCGTTTATATTTTTAAACCGCTTAAAATTCTTTATAATAATTAAGTTACTATTAACTTAATTACTACTAATAAAAAAGTTTTAACTACTAAGCTTAAGCACGTTAACGTTTAAAACTATTAGTTATAAAAAAGCTAAAAAAGGTAAGATTTATATTACTTACGTCTTAACTTAAGATTAATACGCTAATAGATATACTAAAGCCCTTTATAGTTTTATACATTAAAAATATTATTACTTAAATTGCTTTTATAACCTTTTAACTTAGTTTTTCTTCCTTTCCTTTTAATCACTATAATGTTTACTAAAACTATATTTAATTTAGCTAAGAAGAGGTATAAAATCTTTACCTTATTTAGCTAACCTCTCTGTTTAAACTGTAAAGAATGTTATAAGCGTCTTTATACTATGTTCCCTAACTATAAACCTAGTAACGCTAACATTAACTATTTTATTTAAGTTTTTAAAAGTATTAATAAAAGTATTAATAAAAACACTTCCTTTACCTAGTATAATTTAGTAAAAGGTTTAAGATTACTATTTAAAAAGCTACTATAAAATTAGCTACTGACCTAAACACCTAGCTAGCATCTGCCCTAAAGCACGCTAAAGTCTTAGCAGCTAAGATTATTAGCTATAACAATAGCTATAATCCTAATACAATTTATTTATTTTAAAGCAATAAATAACACTATCTCTATCTACCTCTTATATAGCTAGACTACTAAAGCCCTACTAATAACTGAACGCTTAATCTTAATAAAATATTTAATAAAATCGTTTAGTAGCTTTAGCAGCATACTAAAGTAAATATTTAAAAAGCTGTTACTACGATTTAAGCCTCCGTTAAAGCGGCTGTCCTCTAGCTAACTGCTTAAATTAAAGACCTTAAACTTAATAACGTGCTAGCACCCGCTACTAACCCCTTTACTAACTAGTTATTTATAGTAATAACTAAGGACCCTTTTAGCATTATAAACCTAATCCTAAACATGTCCTAGGAAAACTCGCTCCTAGTATAAACCGATGCTAAAATTAAGGCCCTTTTTAACCTCGTTTTAAAAAAAAATGTTAGAGCTGGTTACGTGTAAGCACACGTGCTCCGAGGGGGATTTAGCATTATCTCTCCGTAATTAGTAAGATTCTAGAACTTAGAAAATACAAGGCATTTTCTCGTCCGTCAAGTTAGCACTTTTCTAAAGTTACTGTAAGTAGTTAGTCTCTCTCCCTTACCCCCTTAAAAGCAGGTACTTACCTAGCCTTAGGCATAACTATAACATGTATAAACATGCTATATAGACTCTGTAATAAAAGCCTAGCATATTACGCCCTATACCCTAAGGGGGGTTTAAAGGGCCTTCGGCCCTTCCTACGGCGTTAAACATCATTATTATTACTATTATACACAGGCCTACAAAATGTTACGTTTTAGGGCGCGATAGTTATTTCCTTTAGGCGCGTTAGGTGCTCCTATTTTATAATACGTGGCGTGTTTCTATCTAACGTGGCGTATTTCTATCCGGAGCCGAAGGAGATAGAGTTCATTACTAAGCCTGCCAGTGTAGGAGTAAAATATGTTAAACTGAGTCAACTGATCAGATTTGTAGTATAAAAAAGGCATGAATTAAAAACTACTCGTGCCACGCCCCCACTTTAATTGGACTCGCAAATGCTCACCAACTAAAGTTAGTGCTTAGCACCAAAATGAGCAGACTACCAAGTGAGCAGCTTATATTTTAGTGTAAAACCCTAGTTTTAAATTAATTAATAACTTTATAATACTTAGTTTTAAAAATTTTAAAAAAATTTTAAAAAATGTTTTGAGATTTATAACACCTAGTAAAATATTTTTTAAAAAATATTTCTTAAACTTTTTAACTTTATATAAGCAGGTTTTTTTAAAAAAGTTAAGATTTAATAAAATACCTTATATTAATTCTTAAAATAAATAAATCTTAATAAAAAAAAGGTAAGCTATATTTAGTTTTTAAGTATCTTTCTAATAAAAATATTTTTAAAAAAGTAGGAGCTATAGTTACTGTTTTATTAAGAAAATAGCTTTGTTAGGTTTTACACCAAAATATAAGCTGCTCAATCTAGTAGTCTGCTCATTTTAAGGGTAATTAGGTCGTAAAGGGGTTAAAAAAGTTCGTAAAGGGGGTTAAAGTTGCTAAAAATAGACATGCACCTATTAGGGCGCACTGTATATACATTTACTACTAAAATGTTTAGTCTTAATAATTATATATTAACATTACAAAAGTTGCTTAGCAAAGGTAGCATCCTTTTAGTTACCTGCTAGCTAAACATTTTACATTATAGCATTATAACACAGCATATGCAGCGCATATAGTAGTTACGTCGATTCTTTATATAGGTGTATAAATTTATAACTTTTATTATAAATGTATTTTTAGCACTTTATATTATAGCTAATTACTATTTAAAAAAACACAAGCTACTTTATATTATCTTAACTATACTTACACTAAGTATATGTAGCTACGCTACTAATGCTACTATTTAGTTACTACTAATTTACTATAACCTTATATATGTAGCGTACATACTTACGTAAACTACTAAGCTGTATTTAGCACACTAATTTAAAGTAAGAACTAATAAAAAATTTTATATATTACTTACGCTAAGTTAGAGATTAGTCTAACTAATAATACTATATAATTATTATTTACTTATCTTTTTTTTTTTAAAAAAAAGGAGATAAGGCAAAACCTATAACCTAACGTAGTTTTTTAAGCGTTACATATGCATAGTATATGTATTGTATATATAACACTTTTTTTTTAGGGTTTAGTAGGTTAGAAACGACGTTATATATGCGGTGTATGTGTAATAACTGTATAAGACAGCGTCTTTTCTCTTTTAGCTTATAGTTAAACACTGCCTACTACTACACCCTTTTATAACGTTTTAATAAAAAATAGCATTAATTATTAAGATTTTAAGTAATAATAATAGTAATATTTAGTATATTAGGACGAGGCTATATGCTATGCCTATTTAAATTGCTAACTAGGCTAGTAAGATAGATTAGGTTATTAATTTAACGCTATATATACGTAGTATAACCTAACTATAAACTGTAAATAAGTAAAAACTTTACTATTACTTACTATTAAAAGTAATGTAACTAATAAAAGTCTTAAGTGTTTACCATTTATATATACGTTGTATAGCTAGTCTAAGGACATTAAATAAGTAAAGACTTTACTATTACCCTCTTTTAAAGGTAATGTTAATAAAAGTGTTTTTATTAGGTTAAAAGCAACTATAAACTATATATAAAGTATAAAAAAGGTGTTACGCGCTACTAAGGAGCGTAAGGGAAGTCTGCCCTAATAGTGCTTTGTATAAGCTACCCTTAGTAAACAGTTACCCTATTTAAAAGGTCTACGTAATTAACGTAAGGTTCGTAATATTTGTAAATAGCCTTAAAAACGCAAGCAGTACGTAAATCCCTAAAAGGCGTAAAAGCCTCTAACTAGGCGGTAAGTATAGTAAGTAAAGGTAAAACAGTAGGTATTTAAAAGGTAAATATAAGTTAGTTATTCCTTCTAACTACAGTCTAACGCCTTACACAGTAATATACGTAATCTAAGATTACGTGTTTCCTATGTCTTCGGCTAGTCACTAGGTTTCCAGGTTACGTAGACACTTACGTGTTCCTAGAACCTAAGAAGTTAGGATTCTAGAAATGTGGGTTAACACGTGATTTTAGGAAGAGCGGGGCACTTGGATTCCTAGCATATGGTTGTTTTAAAATGTTTGTGTACTAAGGTTTACGTAATCTTAGCCGTAAGGGTGCGTAGTAAGTGCTAAGGGTCCTTTATAAAATCTTACGTCTTTATAAGCTTATATATTATGGCTTTAATAAAACTTGTGTTCCTTTAGTTTGTTTAATAACTAGGAAGCCTCTCTTTTTATTTCTTATTATTATAGGAATTATAGTATAAGGGTATTATAATTTATAGGAAGTATATGTTAACTAGTCTTTAAACTTTATAAACTTGTAGTAGTTAGTATGCTAGTACTAATATCTATTTATCCTTTTTATTTTAAATAGCGCGCGTTTTAATTAACGCTATATATAGTAATAATAGGAAAGGCGTGCTTAACTAAAAACAAACTTATATAAGAAATGTAAAAGGAGTAGCTGCTTATTTATTTAAAATAGGTAAAAAAATAAACAATCTAGTAATAAAGGAATTATTAATATAAAATAAAAATAAATAAAGGAAAATAAAAGGAGTAAATAAAATTTAAATATAATAAAGTGTTATAAGTGTACTTAGTAGGACTAGGTAAATTAAGCAAAGGAGGAGGTATCCTAATATTAAGGGAAGAAGGGAGTTAGATTTAATAGCTAACTCTTGCCTCCCTACCCCTACGAGGGTGCGGGAGGCCGTATATATCGAGGGCGTAGGCAGGGCGTAAGCCTACCGCAAGAGGGGCGTAGCCCCTCTTTTAGGCGGTCTGTACGCCTGGCCTGTACGTTCTATTTGTCCGTACTAAGTGGTTTGTGCAAGGTTACGTAACCTGTTACGTGACCTTATCCTGCAGTCCTACACATGCGCCCTAGCACTTACGCTAGCGGCCTATTACGCGCATCTAGCGCACTCCCTACGCGCGCCTTGCGCGCCGCCCGTATTAGTGCCTCCTTTTAAAGGGCAGGCGTTATAATTGCTCCCCCCTTACGCTTAGCACCCTTAGGCTAGACTTCGTTGTTGTTAGGTTACATTTAGTAATGCGGCTATAGCCTTCTTTGTTAGCCTTTAAGGCGCCGTTAAACGGCCCTTAGTTAAAGGTAAGTATAGACTAAGCCTGCCCGCAAGCCGTAGTTATAACTATAAAGTAGACTCTTTATAATTATAGTTATAATTAACGGTTATACCTCCCTTTAATAATAATAACTTTAGCAATCTTACTATAGTAAAATTTACTACTATTAACGCTCCTTACCCTGCTACTATTACGGCTGCCGCGCTAGCGCTGTTTACGCCCTCTCCGTTAGCCCTTAAGGCTAAAAGTGCTACGGCCTAGTCGCTTAGCGGAACGGCAGTCTCGCCGCCTGCTATAGCGGCTAAAGCGACGTTTATAGTAGCGCCTATAGCGCCTATTACAACTTCTCGTCGCCGTCCTTTGCCCTTTTATTATAAAGAGTTTAAGGCCTTTAAGCCCTTTGCGTTAGTTACGCTGCTTACGCGCCGGTCTTACGCGCGCTACGAAGCTACGGCGGTAGCGCCTACGCTGTCTTACTAGTCGGCCCGTGTCTAGGCTTGCATTACGGCTAAGAGCGCCGCTACTAGTAGCGCGTTAACGCTTACGCCTAAGGTAACGCCTACGCCTAAGGTAGCGCTTACGCCAGTAGTGCCTATGCCTAAGGTAGCGCCTACGCCCGTTATAGCGGCTCCTACGGCGGTTGTCCCGCCTATTATAAAGCCTATAGTAGTAGCCCTGCCTATAGCGGCGGCCTTGCCTATAAAAGACGACGTTTTAGTTAAGGAGGACGCTCTGGCTACCCCGCTAACGTTGTTTACAGCGGCCCCCTTAAGGGCTAACTACCCTGCCTTTAGGGCTAACACTTACGCTAGGTGCTTAGCCTGGTTTTTATAGGACTTTCCGCTAAAGTTACTAGCTAACGCGGCCTAAATTTATACGCGTAGCGTGGTTAGGACGTTGCTTTATAACGTTTGTAAGGCTTCTTAGCACCCTTATAAGATGGTAGGTAACAGCCCTTTTAGCCCTTATAGTAGTAATACTAACGCTGCTATAAGTGTACCCGCTAATAACGGGTAACCTTAGTAACTTTGTTAACACCCTAAGGGTTATAACCTAGGAGCTAGACCACTTCTTGCTAAAGGTGCGCGCGTCCTTTACGCGCGGTACAAATAACTTTATAGCGACTTTCTTATAGGTTAAAAAGAAGTTATACCTAAAGGAGGGGGATAAGGCGGCGAAGAAGGAGGCGGTGTAGTAGCTAGAGGTTTAGCAGGCCTTATTAGCCTATTAATACCCGTTGTTACTATAGGTAATACACCGGCCGCTAATAACTTTTAAGGTTATTGCCTAGCGGTAGACGTAGCTGCTACGGCTATTGCCTAGCAATAATAGGCACGCTACGATTGTAACGGCCTAGGCGACCTTTTTAAATGTAGTAGCGCGAAGGCTAGTAGCCTTTAGTAAAGCCACGTTAAAAAGGGAGGCAATAGCGGTGCTTTACGCTATCCTTAATTAGTTGTTTTACGTAGCTAACCCCTTTTCTTTTAGGGCGGCTAAAAAGAGTCCTTATTTACATACTTTACGCGCTTGCTACTCTTGTATTGCGTAATAACTATACGCGCGTTTTACATGTCCTCTTCCGCTACTTACTAATTGTATTTAGTTAGCTAACCTTCTTAGCGTACTAGATATTCTGTCTAGCCGCTTCTACGCCTTTAACCTAGTACTGCCTTAATTTCCTATTCCTTGTCTAAGTCTTCTAAGGCTAGCATCGTTATTTACGCTTGCCCTACGCCCTCCTTACTTTGCTATAGCTTTAGTAAGGAGACGGAGAATACATTGTATATGCGGCTATACCGATTAGGCAGTGCTAGTTAGTACGCCTAACTACCTACAGTCCTTAAGATCTTAAAGGGTCTTATGCGCCGTAGCGCAAGCTTTTTATTCTTTAGGCAGAGGTTTTTTATAGAGAGGCTTACTAGGTCTTTAACTATAAAGGTTATTAGTTAGTAGTTATTGTTATAGTAGCGCTTTTAACGCTTTATAGCCTTCTCTTAATTAACGGCTAATTTAGCCCTTAACGCCTATAGCTTTTTTAAGCGGTTTTATACCGCTAGGACTATGTTGTGCTAAGGGGCGCCGTTATTACGGCCGTCCTACTCCCTCCTTACGGTTGCTTTAACCTTAAAGCGCACTTAAAGGTCTAGCTTCTAGCTATATAAGGATTTAAAGGGGCTTAGCTTTATCGTTACGTTTAGCGCATTGTTATACGTAAATTAAGCAGTTAATAAAAGGGCGGGCTAATTTGTTTACTCCTTTATTATAAAGCAGTAAAGGTATTGCTTTAAGGTTTAATTAAACCTTTTAGTCTAACCGTCCGTTTAAGGATAGAAGGCGGTTAATAGCCGCCTTTAAATCGTCGTCTAGTAGCAGTATTCCGTCTAAAAGTTACTAGTAAATACGCTCCCTTAGTTAAATACTACGCCTTTTAGCGTAACGCTATACACAAGCTTTACGTTTTAGTGTATAACGTAGGCGAGGTCTTTAGCTGTTATTAACATTGTTACCGTAAAGAAGAGGCTTATCTTTATAAAGCGGTTAACGATAACTAAAATAGCATCTACCTTTTCCTTTAAAAGCGTCTTAGCTTGTAGTAAGCTAGTAATAAAGTCTATAAAGATTTGCTCTTATAGTGCTTATAAGAAGGGCAGCGGGTTTAGCTGCTTATACAGTTTATGCCTCTTAATTACCTAGCCTTAACAGACTAGGCAAGAGGTTACATACGTCTTTACGTCCTTCTCTATACCTTCCTAATAGAAGTAACGGCGTAGCAAGCCTAAAGTCCTGTCTACTACGAAGTGCTTAAAGGTTACGTCGTTATAGTAGAGCTATAACAGCTCTTAACGTAAGACTAAGGCGTTACCTATATATAGGCGCCCATCTTATAGTAGCAGGCCGTTTAACGCGACGGACTATAGTCTCGTCGCGCCCCCTACGCTTATTATATAAGAAGTGCGCTCCTTAATAACTTACACCTTTATATTTACTTTTTAGGCTATAGCTATAGCCCTTTAAATTATATTAAGGGCACCTTCCTTAAGGTGTAAATAAAGGGTAATAATTACGGCTAATTACTAAGGTAGCCTAAAGTATAACAGGTTCTTGTCTAGCCCTATAAAAGGCGTTAAACCCTTAATTAGCGCCGTAATAGTAATATTTATAAACTCTTACTACGTTATAGTCTCTCCCTACGACTTCTTATAGCCTTTTAAAAGCTTTAGTCTACTACGCTTCGCTTACACAGGCGGTACGCTCTTTAGCGCAGCGGTAGCTAGCCGCCTAAGACTTAAGGCCTCCCTTATCTTAAAGGAAGTAGTTAGTTCCTCGTCTGTGCGCGGCTCTTACGCGTCTTACGCAAGGGCTGCGCTATGCGCTAGCCCTTTGCTCCCGCCGGTCTTTCTAGCGGGTATGCGCATTGCTTACGCGTCTTGCGTAGGAATAGCGTAGTACGCCTACTCCCTGCTTTTAACCCTTATAAGGCTAAGGGCTACGACTTTAGCAGTCCTTAGGTTATTAAAATAATTAGGCCGTTATAACGGCGCATTAGCAGGGTTTGTTACTCCTGGCTAGTGCTTAATAATAAAGTTAAATAGGGATAGGAGCATTGCTTAGCGGGCCCTCCTCCTATTATAACGCGGCTAAATTATAAAGGTTTATAGGTTATTATAATCTAATAAGACCTTAACTGTCTCCTTACTACCGTCTAAGTATTGCTACTACTGCTTAAACAATTTTACGATTGCTAATAATTCCTAATTAGGTATACTATAATTTAGTTTAAGGCCTTATAACTTATAAGACTAAAAGGTAATTAGGTGCTAAATCCTTTACTTATTAAGCTAAGAGATTATACTGCTAATTACTACCTTAAAAGCGTTAGTCTTAAGCTAAATAAACTTTTTTAAGTTAAAGTAGTAAAAGAGCGGAGCCTTAGTAAAGGCCTTTTATAGCGTTTAAAACGCTGCCTTCTTTTAAGCGTTAAATTTAACCCTTCTTAGCTTCTTACCGTTTTTACTACCTTGTAGTAAGCCCGTTAAGGGCATAGTAATGTTTAAATATCCTTTAATAAAACGGCGGTAAAAATTATAAAAGCCTAAGAAAACTTAAATCTTTTAAAACGTCTTAGGCTCCCTTTATTTAGTAATAGTACGCACCCTTTACAGGTTTATTACGCACCCTTTACAGCCTATAATAAAGCCTAAAAATTTAACCTCTTCTTAGTAAAAGGAGCACTTATTAAGGTTAACAAACAGCTAAGCCTTTTATAAGCGCTTAAAGATCTAGTCTAGGTGCTTAGTATGCTCCTCCTTCGTCTATAAAAAGACTAGGATATTGTCTAAGTAGACGATATAAATTACGTTAACAAGGCTGTGTAGCGCTTAGCTAATATAGTGTTAAAAGGCGGCTAGCGCGTTAGTTAAGCTAAAGGGTAGGATAAGGTATTTATAGTAACTATACCTAGTCTAAAACGCTGTCTTCTACTCGTTACCCTCCTTAATTCGTAAGCGGTAGTACGCCTCCTTAATGTCGATTTTTAACACTACCTACATCCTGGCTACTCTGTCTATAATCTTTATAATTAAAGGTAACGGGTAGCGGTTCTTAACCGTAATCTTGTTTAAGCTACGGTAGTTAACGCAAAGGCGGAGGCTGCCGTCCTTCTTTAGGACGAAGATAATAAGGGCCCTTATAGGGCTCTTAAACGGGCAAATTTAACTAGCGGCTAGGTTTTCCTTTAGATATTTATAAAGTTTTATTAACTCCCGTTAGGACAGGGGGTAAATAGTCTTATATAGCGGTTAACTATTAAGGAGGAGGTTAATAGCGTAATCCGTTGCCTAATGCAGCGGTAGGATTTTTATATTTAACCTATTTAGCACCTTGTAGTATTTACGTAAAAGGTGCGTAGGTAGCGCGCCTACGCCTTCCTTTAAAAGGCTTACGCTTAGGTCTCTTATTATAATTACGTAAACCTTTACGTGCTCCCTTTACGCTATTAAGAGGAACAGTTCCCTTAGGACTAGCTTAGTTTAGGCGAACTACACTTTAAACTACTAGTAGCGGTCTGCAAGGTCTACGTAAACCCTTTCTTTCTTAATTATTAACATTAATAACAGTACTACTAGGCCTTAGTAGCTTGTAAGCTTTGCTACCCTTATACAGATTTATACAATTTTACGGGTATTACCTTACAAGTCTTAAAGGCGTAAGGGCACTTTTTACGCGCCCTTTGCGTAGGCTATGCTCTTATTATACGCTTTTAGTCCTAAGACCCTTACCCTTATAGGTTTTAGGCCGCTACTTCTTACTAGGTTGTTGTTAATAGTGTTTAGCGTAGCGCACGTGTCTTATGCTACTACTATTAAAAGGTCTTCCCTTTCTAAAAGGAGGGCCTTAACCGTAAAAGGGTTACTAATTAAGATGTCTTTAAGCGGCTCTTAGGTAACCTAATTAGTCTTAGGGCCCTTTAGTTTTTTAGCTTTTTTAGCTACGTCTTTACTAATCCTACTACTACGGAAGTCCTATCCTTTTTAAAGCACTTGTTAGCTAGGTATGAATTGCTACCGCATGTATAGCATTTTATATAATCGCCGTTAGCGTTAAACGGGTTTTTCTAGCCCGTCTTTAAGGCTGTAGACGTATTACGCTAGCGTTTGCCTTTGCTGCTACCTCTGCCTTTACCGCGGCCTTAATAGCTACGGCCTTTACCCGCCCTTTAGCGGTTATTTAAGTTATTAAAGTTCTTACGGGAGTCTTACACCCCTCTTACGCGCGGGTTCCTTATGCGGTTACTACGCGTAAAGTTTAATTAGCGCAGGCTTTAAAAGGTTATTACTCTAGCTACTAATTTAGCCCTTATCGCTAAGATTTTCTCTAGCTTTAAGAGGTTTAATTTAATCTTTAGCCGCAGCTTAAAGAATAGTAGCTACGCCTACTTGCTTTTAGGCTTAATCTTTAATTAGTTTTTAAGTAAGGCTAAGTAGTTATTAAACTCTTACAAGCTTTAGTTTGCCTATTAAACTACTGCCTTAATTTAGTCTAAAACAATAAAGGGCAAGTTATAAGGGTTAGTAACAAGTAATAACGTCTACTTCTTAAAGCCTTCCTAATCGTCTTAAACTATAGCTACTTCCGCCTTAGTTATGCTACGTAGGTAGGTCTCCTACGTAGTTTAACATAACTACTCTATATATTTTAGCATGTAATTAATTTAGTAGCTAGTCTTTTAAAACTTATAAGGCGTTAGGCTAAAGTAGCGCCTCCTAGCTTAAAGCTAGATAAGGCGCTCTTAAAAGCTAGCTAACGCTTTAAACGGCGGGTTAATACCGCTCTTTAAGACGATGTCTAAGCCCTTGCCAAGCTCGTCGTCTAAGTCTTCTTAGCGTTGCTTACTAGCGGCCTTACCCGTAGCTGCTAAGAGTTATTCCTAAAGCTTTATAATTTACTCCTTTAATTACGCCTACTTACGCAGTCTTACGTTTTTAGCGATTAGTTTTATAATTGTTAAGGCAACGGCTTACGCGTTAGACGGCGTAGCGCTAGTTATAACTAAAGCCGTTATATAGCTACCCGTAGCAATGCCCTTTAAGGTCCTTAAGGGCTTCCTTACGTTTATAAGGACCTCCTATAGCGGCGTATTAATTAGCTAGCCACTCCTTAAAGCCTTTACAATCGCTACGATTATAGCGCTCTCCTGCTACGTGTCGCTTACAGCGGCTAACGTAGCCTTAGTGTTAACCATTATGCTTCCTCTTTTCTTAACTTAGGTAGTCGATTAAAAGAAGAGTTAAGAATTGTTATAGGTATACTTAGTAAGACTAGGTAAATTAAGTAAAGGAGGAAGTATCCTAATATTAAGGGGAGAAGGAAGTTAGATTTAATAGCTAACTCTTGCCTCCCTACCCCTACGGGGGTGCGGAAGGCCGTATATATCGAGGGCGTAGGCAGGGCGCAGGCCTACCGCAGGAGGGGCGTAGCCCCTCTTTTAGGCGGTCCGTGCGCCTAGCCTGTGCGTTCTATTTGTCCGTACTAAGTGGTCCGTGCAGGGTTACGTGACCTGTTACGTAACCTTATCCTGCAGTCCTGCACATGCGCCCTAGCACTTGCGCTAGCGGCCTATTGCGCGCATTTAGCGCACTCCTTACGCGCGCCTTGCGCGCTGCCCGTATTAGTGCCTCCTTTTAGAGGGCAGGCGTTACATAAAGGAAAATAAAATAAGTAAATAAGTAAATAAAAAATAAGTAACCTTCTCTTTCCTTAGTATGTCTTAAAATCCTATCTTACTTAAACAGCTTAAAGGTTTACTTTAATTACGTAGATTCTATGTTTAGCTTATCTTAGCTATTATTGTCCTTATCCTCTTTATCTTCCTCGTCTTCTTACGTTCTTATAATAAAGGTTATATTACTAATAAACGTCTTAAAACTAAGGCTTATATGCCTGCTTATAACTACCTTCTCTTTAACGCAGGAAGCTTATGTTATAAAAGTCTTTACTATATAAGCGTTTAAGGTTAGTATTACTTACCGTTTATATAGGCTTAAGGTGCTTAGGATTGTAAGGCTTGTAGTAGCTGCCTTAAAGGGCCTAGCGCGCTATCTTTATAACGCTCCTCTTAGCATCTTATAAATAGCCCTCCTAGCCAGGTTTTTAAGAACTACCGTCTTATTAATTGCCTTTAAACGTCTTTTAATCCTAATTAACCGCTCTTACGTTTACTAGTAGTACTCCTTAGTTTCTTAGGCGGTCTTATAGCTATATATAGTTTATGCTTATAGGTTACTAATAATAAACTATATTACGCTAATAGTGTCCTTAAGTTTTTAGTATAGCTTTAAACCCGTTTTAATAAGCTTGCCTTGCTTAGCGTTTTAGCTTTTAAGGTCTTTAGTCTTACTTTTAAGAAGTCCTTTAAGGTTTTGCTTAGCGTAAACCCTAGCTTCTTAAAGTTTTTTAATAATGCTATAGTGCCTTTTAAATACTTAGGTAGTTTTATACACGTTCTTTAAGGAGTTTAAACAGTTAATCCGCTACGTTATAATAAGTTCTTAGTTATTAGTAATAATTTTTTAAATTTTCTTTATCTTATCCTTAAGCTTCTCTTAAGAGTTTATTATTTTAGTCTTTATAGCTTCTTAAGCCTAGTATAGCGTATTAATGTTATTAGTAGCGTTTTATACTACTTACTATATTACTAAGAAGTTGTTATAAGTTAGCGTATATAGGTTCTTTCTAGCTAGTATTCCTTAAATTAATTGTATTTCTAGCACCTCGTTATTTTTAGTTACTACTAAGGGAATAGGGTCCTTTAATTTAAAATTTACATCGTTATCCTCGTTTAAGAAAAGGGCCTTATATTTTTTTAGGATCTCTTTAATAATGTCTTAAAGGGACGCCTAAACTTCTTTACTAATAATTTAAAACGTAAGGACTTTACTCTAGCTAAAGATCTTTTCTTACTATTTCTTATCGTTTATAGCGTGTGTAAAGTAAAGGTTCCTTATGCTTTCCTTTTATTGCTAAAACTTGCTAATCTAGGACGGGGGCTTTGTCTTAGCTGCTTAAAAGATTAAGCGTAAGAGTACCTTAATTTCTTAGTATAAACGCTTATTCTTATAGCTTTAGGTTTCTTTATTAAAGTAGCTGTTAAGTCTGGTAATAGCCGCGTTATACTATAGGTTCTCCTCCTTATTATTAGATTTAAGGACACTTATAACAGTCTAGGTTCTTAGGGTTTTAGGAAGCTTTACTTTTCTTAGGGTTTTAGTATGTTTTCTAGGCAAAGTTTTTAATTTCTAAAGGGTTTTACTAGACTTACTAGCTTTTAAGGGTATAATAAAAGGCTTAACGCGTATAATGTGCTAGGGGGGTTTTTTTAAAAGCTTAGATGTTAGGCAGATAGTTGTTTAGGAAATTAAGGGACGTGGTTTAATAGTAAGGTTATAGTTGTTATAAAGTAAGTATAAATGTTTTAAAAATTTAGAATAGGTATAAGGATATTTAAAATTTTTTTTATTTATACGTAAGGTTTAGTCTAAATTTTATGTCCTAGTAACCTACGTACCCTTTTTATAAAATATATCCTCGTCATTGTTTTTAAAATTATAGTTAGACTAGTTTTAGTATAGTTTTATAGTTTTTATGTTTAAGGTTAATTTTATAAGTTTGTTAAAAAAGGTATTAGTAGGTTACGTAGCAAAAAATCGTTTATAGTAAAAAATATAAATAAAGCAAGTAGTAGTCTAAATGTTTTAGGAAGGAGCGCTTAGCCTCATTCCTACGTTTTAAAGGAAAGTAAAAATTTTAAAGTTTTTAGTGCTTTACTATTATTACCTCTAGATTTATAATAGTTGTAATAAGGTATAAAAGTAAATAAAGGGGAATAAAGGTATGTTAGGAATAGGGGTCTACGTAAAAGAGAGGTTATAGTCTTTTCTAGGTTATATAGCTAACCTAAAACGTTATATACTACGCGTTTTTTAACTACGCTTTCTTTAAGTGCGACTAGCATAGTTAAGCTCTTCCTATATCTTAAGGTATGCCTTCTTATAGTTAGTTACGTACTCTTTAGCTCCTTTAATAAGCTAGGCTCTAACGATCTAAGTATCCTTAGCTGCTAATAATCTAATCTATTTAATAAGAAACTTAAGCTATAAGGCTCCTTACGTTTTATAAATCTAGTGTTTTATAATTCGCTTAATCTTTTAATAGTCTGCGGTATTGCTTCTTTTTACCTTAATTAGCAGTGGCGGCTTAACTTGTCTATTAAATTTATCCTTTCCTTATAGCACTTAGTATAGCTAGGCTACTAACATAATAGGGTGTACCTTTTAGCCTTTTAAGAAGTTTAGCTTATATGTAAGAGCGCTAATACGCCGTTTTATTATAAAAGGACTAGCCCTTTATAGTAACTATTTTCTTAAGGGATTACCTAGTAGGTAGTATTCTTTATAAAGACGTAAATACACAGTGTCTCTAACTTTAAATTTAGCTAGAGTATGCTTATTATTATATCTTAATTTAGCTATAACTCTAGCAATGTTAATAAGCTCTTTAGCTTTTTAGAATTAATGCTTTTATAATTTTTTTTAAAAAATAAGATTTAACTTAATAGGCGCCTTACTAGTTATAAGGTTTATAATTAATTTAGGCTTAATCCTAAAGAGTAGCTTATTAGGTAAAGTGTTAATAGCCTTGCTATACGCGTTATTTAGGTTATACTAAAGGGTAGGTAGTAGGTTAACCTAATTTTCGTTTAAATTAGTATACGTAAAGTACTAGATAGTAATTTTTATAGTTTAGTTTTTTCTTTTTAATAGCCTATCTGTCTAAGGGTAATATGCTATAAAAATAAGGAGGCTAACCTTAAGTAGGAGAAACATAGCTTACTATAGGTCTAATATAAATTTAGGATCTTAGTTACTAATAAATTATTAGCAAACCTTAGTCCGTAAGAAACAGTGCTTAAAAGAGGACGAATGCTTAGTCCTTAGCCGTATACTTTACGTTTTTAAAAAGTAGTAAGGTTTTTTTTAAAAATTTATTTAACACTATAGTAAGGGCATTATACGCGGTTAACCTAAAGATTTACTATAGTGTGTTTTTAAATAAGACGCTTAGTAATCCTATAATAAAGTTTATTATAATAGTATAAAAAGGCATAGCTATAGTTTTTATAAGTTTTATTTCCTTTAGCTTTAGCTTTTAGTCTGTCTAGTTTACTTTATAAGCTTTATAATAGCTAATATATTTCTTAATCGTTTTTTATAAGCGTAAGATAAATACTAAGCTTAGGTTATATTTTATACGTCCTTCCTTAAAGTAGTGTTTCTTATTATAAACCAATTTAAGAATTGTTTAAACGGTTAGTTAAGGAATTATAAGCCGTAGGTAATTAGTTAGCTAATTATAGTATAAAAGTCTGTTTAATAGCTTTTATCCCTAAAGGGCGACTTCCTTTATTTATAGTTTCTTTAACTTGCTATTAGTCGCCGTTTTTAAAAGACTTGTCTCTCCCTTTTAAATTTCCTTTTCTAGCGCTTCTCTTTTTTACTTTAACTTATAGTAAATTAGTCTTAAAGTGCGGTCTATAAGGTACGCTTCTTTAATCCTTCTTTATAAGTCTTCGTTTATTTATATATTAATTCTTCCGTTTACCTGCTTTTAGTATTTGTTATTTAGTTCCTTAAGGGTAAAGTAGTACTTTTAGCCTTTTAGAATTTTTTACTTAATTTTATTTTATATTCTTACTTTATTATATATAATTTCCTTAAGGGTGTTTACATTGTTAAGCGTCTTTCTGTTTGCCTAGCTAAGGAGTTATAAAAGAGCGTTAAGAATAACGTTTATAGTTTTAAAGATATAAAAAATTTTAAGGTTAAACTAGGAGAGGTAAATAGTAGTAGTAGCTAGTTTTTAGTTAGCCTTATTTAGGTTTATAGTTTTTAAGGAGGTATAGGTAATAATGCCTTTTATAAAGGCGTAATTAGTAATAATGTTTATAGGCTAACGGTTTAACTAGATTAGCTTTTATAGCTTTACTACTACTTAAACGCATATAGCGATTTTAGCTTTAGTTAACCTATATCCCTATTCTCGCTTACTAGTTAATTATAATAGAAATAGTATTAGCTTTACATGTTTTTAGTAAATATCCTTACTAAGAATAAAAACTTTATCCTAAGGGCAGTTAAGCTAAAAAGTAATAAGTTTAAAAGCTCTTTTATAAGCGTTAAGCTTAATAAACAACGGGTTTTTAGGGTTATAGTAGTAAAGGGTTATTTGTTTATATAAGTGTTCTTATAAGATTTAAAATAACTCCTTCTTTTTATTGTTTAGTTTAAAGGTTAGTTTTATAAATGCTTATTTTTACTATCCTTTCTTTTTATTATTAACTAAAACGCTCCTTTTCTTCCTTTACTTAGTAAGCTTAGTTTTTTAATCTTATAGTAGTCTTACTTTTACGTTATACTAAGGAATCCTATTATATAAGTATTTAGCTATCCTAAGATATATTCCTAGTATATTTAGCTAGTTTAAGAACTTAATCTTTTTAAACGCTTTTATCTAGTTATCCGTTTACTAGATTCCTTCTTTATTAATAATATACTTAAAGAGCTAGATTATAGGATACCTTATAAAGGTTTTCTTTTTAAAAATTTATAGCTACGCCTTCTTTAAGATTTAAAATATAGTTTTTAGATTTTATACGTGCTCCTTTTTTGTTTTACTAAAGATAACAATGTTATTAATGTAAGTGTAAACAAAGTTCTCCTTTCCTTTAAACAAATTGTTTATAAAACGCTAACTAAAAGTAAGTAAAGTCTAAAAACCTATAAGCATAACGTTTAATTGCTTTATTCCTCTTTTACTAATTATAATTATTTAGTATTAGTGTTCCTTATATACTAGTAGCTAGTAAAAGAAAGTAGTAGCGTTAAGGATTAAGAAATACTTGCTTTTATAAACGGTAATAATAAGCTTTTATTAGTCTAGTAAAGGATAAATGTTTAGTATAACAATGTAGTTAAGTGGTTATATATTAATAACTAGGCGCCCTTTCTTAAAAATACTCCCGTTTACGTTTCTTTAGTATACTATAAATATTAGGCATATAATTAGGGTTACTTTATAAAACTAACTTATCCTTCTTGTCTTATAAAGGGCGTTAAATTTTTTATTAACGACTTTTTAGTCTTTTAGTCCTAAGGGATATTTCTTTATAAACCTAGTAAGCGTCTACTAATTTTCTATAAGGTTAATTTATATTTTCTTATCCTTGTTTATAAGAACTATTCCTTTATTTATAAAGACGAGCTTATACTTTTAAACGATCTTTTTTAATTACGCGTAAAACTTGTCGTTAGCGCTATAGATAGAAGTTCTTATAGGACTAGTTTTGTAAGGGATGTTTAACGGCCTGTTTATTCTATATAATAGGAATTAGTTAACAAAGTCTTAGTTTCCTAGGTGCTTATCTTCTTAATGCCTAGTTACGTCTTCTTTATCCTATAGTTTAGTAGAGTTGTTTTCTTTAAAGGCGAAAGCGTGCTTTGCTTCTTGTTCCTTTCGTTTAATTAAGGCGTACTAGAGTGCTTAATTAAATAAAACTCTTTATTATAGCTAAACGTTATTAAATCCTTAAATCTCTTTAATAACTTATCTTAACCTAACGTGTATTAGCGTTTTTTTAGTATTAATAACTAGGATTATATGCTTGCTTTAAGCGTTTAGTATAGCGTTTAAAAAGGGTGTAGAATTTCTTATAAATAGGTAATCGTTAAAGCGGTTTCTTTTGTTTTAAATAGTAGTGTTTTAAAGGGAAGGGAAGGTTATATTAATAAACATTGTTATTTTTAGTAAGATAATTACGTTTATTTTGTTTTATACCTTTACCTTTATACTATAAATTTATACATTCTTATAAACAAAGAGATTACGCATACTACGTAGTACTAGCGTTCTTTTAATAACGTTAATTTTAGTACTTAATTTATAAAGCGTACCTATTTTAATTAGTAGGTTTAGGCTAAGTTTTAGGATTACGTTTACTATAATAGTAACGTGCTTAGCTGCTCGTTTTTTATAAATCTATTCTAAGATATAAATGTTAAATTTTGCTTATTTAGTAATCTTAAGACGGCTTTTAACTTTATTAACTTAAAGGCTAGTTTTAAAATGTTATAGGTATACTTAGTAAGACCAGGTAAATTAAGCAAAGGAGGAGGTATCCTAATATTAAGGGGAGAAGGGAGTTAGATTTAATAGCTAACTCTTGCCTCCCTACCCCTACGGGGGTGCGGGAGGCCGTATATATTAAGGGCGTAGGCAGGGCGCAGGCCTACCGTAAGAGGGGCGTAGCCCCTCTTTTAGGCGGTCCGTACGCCTAGCCTATGCGTTTTATTTGTCCGCACCAAGTGGTCCGTGCAGGGTTACGTAACCTGTTACGTGACCTTATCCTGCAGTCTTATACATACGCCCTAGCACTTACGCTAGCAGCCTATTACGCGTATTTAGCGTACTCCTTGCGCGCGCCTTACGCGCCGCCCGTATTAGTGCCTCCTTTTAAAGGGCAGGCGTTATAATTGCTCCCCCCTTACGCCTAGCACCCTTAGGCTAGACTTCGTTATTGTTAGGCTGTATCTAGTAATGCGGCTATAGCCTTCTTTATTAGCCTTTAAGGCGCCGTTAAACGGCCCTTAGTTAAAGGTAAGTACAGACTAAGCCTGCCCGTAGGCCGTAGTTATAACCGTAGAGTAAACTCTTTGTAATTATAGTCGTAATTAACGGTCGCACCTCCCTTTAATAACAATAACTTTAGCGATCTTACTATAGCGAAATTTACTACTATTAACGCTCCTTGCTTTACCGCTATTACGGCTGCTACGCTAGCGCTGTCTACGCCCTCTCCGTTAGCCCTTAAGGCTAAAAGTGCTACGGCCCGGTTATTTAGCGGAACGGCAGTCTCGCCGCCTGCTATAGTAGCTAAGGCAACGTTTATAGTAGCGCTTATAGCGCCTATTATAACTTCTTATCGCCGTCCTTTACCCTCCTATTATAAAGAGTTTAGGGCCTTTAGGCCTTTTACGTCGGTTACGCCGCCTACGCGCCGGTCTTACGCACGCTATAAAGCTATAGCGGTAGCGCTTACGCCGTCTCGCTAGTTAGCCTGTGTCTAGGCCTGTATTACGGCTAGGAGCGCCGCTACTAGTAGCGCGTTAACGCTTACGCCTAAGGTAACGCCCGCGCCTAAGGTAGCGCCCGCGCTAGTAGTGCCTATGCCTAAGGTAGCGCCTACGCCCGTTATAGCGGCTCCCGTAGCGGTTGTCTCGCCTATTATAAAGCCTGTAGTAGTAGCCCCGCCTACGGCAGCGGCCCTGCCCGTAAAGGACGACGTTTTAGTTAAGGAGGACGCTTTAGCTACCCTGCTAACGTTGTTTGTAGCGGCCCCCTTAAGGGCTAACTACCCTGCCTTTAAGGCTAATACCTACGCTAGGTGCTTAGCCTGGTTTTTATAAGACTTTTTGCTAGAGTTACTAGCTAACGCGGCCTAAATTTATACGCGTAGCGTGGTTAGGACGTTGCTTTATAACGTTTATAAGGCTTCTTAGCACCCTTATAAAATAGTAGGTAACAGCCCTTTTAGCCCTTATAGTAGTAATACTAACGCTGCCGCAAGTGTACCCGCTAATAACGGGCAACCTTAACGACTTTGTTAACACCCTAAGGGTTATAACCTAGGAGCTAGACCACTTCTTGCTAAAGGTACGCGCGTCCTTTACGCGTAGTGCAAGCAACTTTATAGTAACCTTCCTATAGGTTAAAAAGAAGTTACACCTAAAGGAGGGGGATAAGGCGGCGGAGGAGGAGGCGGTATAGTAGCTAAAGGTTTAGCGGGCCTTATTAGCCTATTAATACCCGTTGTTACTATAGGTAACGCACTAGCTACTAACAACCTTTAAGGTTATTACCTAGTAGCAGACGTAGCTACTACGGCTATTGCCTAGTAATAATAGGCACGCTATAATCGTAGCGGCCTAGGCGACCTTTTTAAATGTAGTAGCGTAAGGGCTAATAGCCTTTAGTAAGGCTACGTTAAAGAGGGAGGCGATAGCAGTGCTTTATACTATCCTTAATTAGTTATTTTGTATAGCTAACCCCTTTTCTTTTAAGGCGGCTAAAGAGAGTCCTTATTTACGTACTTTACACGCTTACTACTCTTATATTACGTAATAACTACGCGCGCGTTTTATATATCCTCTTCCGCTACCTACTAATCGTATTTAGTCGGCTAACCTTCCTAACGTACTAGATATTCTGTTTAGCCGCTTTTACGCCTTTAACCTAGTACTACCTCGATTTCCTATTCCTTATCCAGGTTTTCTAGGGCCGGCATCGTTATTTACGCTTACCCTACGCCCTCTTTGCTTTGCTATAGCTTTAGTAAGGAGACGGAGAATACATTATGCATGCGGCTATACCGATTAGGCAGTGCTAGTTAGTACGCCTAACTGCCTACAGTCCTTAGGATCTTAAAGGGTCTTATACGCTGTAGCGTAAGCTTTTTATTCTTTAGGCGAAGGTTTTTTATAAAGAGGCTTACTAAGTCTTTAACCGTAAAGGTTATTAGTTAGTAGTTATTGTTATAGTAGCGCTTTTAACGCTTTATAGCCTTCTCCTAATTAACGGCTAATCTAGCCCTTAACGCCTACAGCTTTTCTAAGCGGTTTTATACCGCTAAGACTATGTTATACTAAGGGGCGCCGTTATTACAGCCGTCCTACTCCCTCCCTACGGTTGCTTTAACCTTAAAGCGCACTTAAAGGTCTAGCTTTTAGCTATATAAGGATTTAAGGAGGCTTAGCTTTATTATTACGTTTAGCGCATTATTACACGCAAATTAGGCAGTTAATAAGAGGGCAGGCTAATTTATTTACTCCTTTGTTATAAAGTAGTAAAGGTATTGCTTTAAGGTTTAATTAAACCTTTTGGTCTAACCGTCCGTTTAAGGATAAAAGGCGGTTAATAGCCGCCTTTAGATCGTCGTCTAGTAGTAGTATTCCGTCTAAAAGTTACTAGTAAATACGCTCCTTTAGTTAAATACTACGCCTTTTAGCGTAACGCTGTATACAAGCTTTACGTTTTAGTGTATAACGTAGGCAAGGTCTTTAGCTGTTATTAACATCGTTACTATAAAGAAAAGGCTTATCTTTATAAAGCGGTTAACGATAACTAAAATAGCATCTACCTTTTCCCTTAAAAGCGTCCTAGCTTATAGTAAGCTAGTAATAAAGTCTATAAAGATTTGCTCTTATAGTACTTATAGGAAGGGTAGCGGGTTTAGCTGCTTATACGGTTTATACCTCTTAATTACCTAGCCTTAACAGACTAGGCAAGAGGTTATATACGTTTTTACGTCTTTCTTTATACCTTTCTAATAAAAGTAGCGGCGTAGCAAGCCTAAAGTCTTATTTACTATAAAGTGCTTAAAGGTTACGTTGTTATAATAAAGCTATAACAGCTCTTAACGTAAGACTAAGGCGTTACCTATATGTAAGCGCCTATCTTATAGTAGCAGGCCGTTTAACGTAACAGACTATAGTCTCGTTACGCCCCCTACGCTTATTATATAAAAGGTGCGCTCCTTAATAACTTATACCTTTATATTTACTTCTTAGGCTATAGCTATAGCCCTTTAAATTATATTAAGGGCACCTTCCTTAAGGTGTAAATAAAGGGTAGTAATTACGGCTAATTGCTAAGGTAGCCTAAAGTATAACGGGTTTTTGTTTAGCCTTATAAGAGGCGTTAAACCCTTAATTAGCGCTATAGTAGTAATATTTATAAACTCTTACTACGTTATAGTCTCTCCTTATAACTTCTTATAGCCTTTTAAAAGCTTTAGTTTACTACGCTTCGCCTATACAAGCGGTACGCTCTTTAGCGTAGTAGTAGCTAGCCGCCTAGGACTTAGGGCCTCCCTTATCCTAAAAGAAGTAGTTAGTTCCTCGTCTGCGCGCGGCTCTTACGCGTCTTACGTAAGGGCTACGCTATGCGCTAGCCCTTTGCTCCTGCTAGTCTCTTTAGCGGGTGCGCGCATTGCTTACGCGTCTTGCGTAAGAATAGCGCGGTGCGCCTACTCCCTGCTTTTAACCCTTATAGGGCTAAGGGCTATAACTTTAGCAGTCTTTAGGTTATTAAAATAATTAGGCCGTTGTAACGGCGCATTAGCAGGGTTTATTACTCCTAGCTAGTGCTTAATAACGAAGTTAAATAAGGATAAGAGTATTACTTAGCAAGCCCTCTTCCTATTATAACGCGGCTAAATTATAAAGGTTTATAGGTTGTTATAGTTTAATAAAACCTTAACCGTCTCCTTACTACTGTTTAAGTATTGCTACTACTGCTTAAACGATTTTATAATTACTAATAATTCTTAATTAGGTATACTGTAATTTAGTTTAAGGCCTTATAACTTATAAGACTAAAAGGTAATTAAGTGCTAAATCCCCTACTTATTAAGCTAAGAGATTATACTGCTAATCGCTACCTTAAAGGCGTTAGTCTTAAGCTAGATAGACTTCTTTAGGTTAAAGTAGTAAAGGAGCGGAGCCTTAGTAAAGGCCTTTTATAGCGTTTAAAACGCTACCTTCTTTTAAGCGTTAAATTTAACCCTTCCTAGCTTCTTACTGTTTTTACTACCTTATAGCAAGCCCGTTAAGGGCGCGGCAATGTCTAAATATCCTTTAATAAAACGGTAGTAAAAATTATAAAAGCTTAGGAAAACTTAGATCTTTTAAAACGTCTTAAGCTCCCTTTATTTAGTAATAGTACACACCCTTTATAGGTCTATTACGCACCCCTTACAGCCTATAATAAAGCCTAAAAATTTAACCTCTTCCTAGTAGAAGGAGCACTTATTAAGGTTAATAAACAGTTAAGCCTTTTATAAGCGCTTAAAGATCTAGTCTAAGTGCTTAGTATGCTCCTCCTTCGTTTGTAAGAAGACTAGGATATTGTTTAAGTAGACGATATAAATTACGTTAATAAGGCTGTATAGCGCTTAGCTAATATAGTGCTAAAAGGCAGCTAGCGCGTTAGTTAAGCTAAAGGGCAAGACGAGGTATTTATAGTAACTATACCTAGTTTAAAACGCTGTCTTTTACTCGTTGCCCTCCTTAATTCGTAAGCAGTAGTACGCCTCCTTAATGTCGATTTTTAACACTACCTACATTCTAGCTACTCTGTCTATAATCTTTATAATTAAAGGTAACGGGTAGCGGTTCTTAACTATAATCTTGTTTAGGCCACGGTAGTTAATACAAAGGCAGAGGCTGCCGTCCTTCTTTAGGACAAAGATAATAAGGGCCCTTATAAGGCTCTTAGACGGGCGAATTTAACTGGCGGCTAGGTTTTCCTTTAAATATTTATAAAGTTTTACTAACTCCCGTTAGGACAGGGGGTAGATAGTCCTATACAGCGGTTAACTGTTAAGAAGGAGGTTAATAGCGTAATCCGTCGCTTAATGTAGCGGTAGGATTTTTACATTTAACCTATTTAGTACCTTACGGTATTTACGTAAGAGGTGCGTAGGTAGTACGCTTACGCCTTCCTTTAAAAGGCTTACGCTTAAGTCTCTTATTATAATTACGTAAACCTTTACGTACTCCTTTTACGCTATTAAGAGGAATAGTTCCCTTAGGACTAGCTTAGTCTAGGCAAACTACACCTTAAACTACTAGCAGCGGTCCGTAGGGTCTACGTAAACCCTTTCTTTCTTAATTATTAACATTAATAATAGTACTACTAGGCCTTAGTAGCTTACAGGCTTTGCTACCCCTACGTAAATCTATACAATTTTACGGGTATTACCTTACAAGTCTTAAAGGCGTAAAGGCACTTTCTACGCGCCCTTTACGCGGGCCGTGCTCCCGTTATACGCTTCTAGTCCTAAGACCCTTACCCTTACAAGTTTTAGGCCGCTACTTCTTACTAGGTTGTCGTCGATAGTGTTTAGCATAGCGCACGTGTCCTATGCTACTACTATTAGAAGGTCCTCCCTTTTTAAAAGGAGGGCCTTAACCGTAAAAGGGTTACTAATTAAGATGTCTTTAGGCGGCTCCTAAGTAACTTAATTAGTCCTAAGGCCCTTTAGTTTTTTAGCTTTTTTAGCTACGTTTTTACTAATCCTACTACTATAAGAGTCCCGTCCTTCTTAAGGCACTTGTTAGCTAGGTATAAATCGCTGCCGCATGTGTAGCATTTTATACGATCGCCGTTAGCGTTAAACGGGTTCTTTTAGCCTGTCTCTAAGGCTATAAACGTATTACGCTAGCGTCTGCCTCTGCCGCTGCCTTTACCTTTGCTACGGCCTTAATAGCTACGGCCTCTGCCCGCCCCTTAGCGGTTATTCGAGTTATTAGAGTTTTTACGGGAGTCCTACGCCCCTTTTACGCGCGGGTTCCTTATGCGGTTATTACGCGTAAAGTTTAATTAGCGTAAGCTTTAAAAGGTTATTGCTTTAGCTACTAATTTAACCCTCGTTACTAGGATTTTCTTTAGCCTTAAGAGGTTTAATTTAATCTTTAGCCGCAGCTTAAAGAATAGTAGCTACGCCTACTTACTCTTAGGCTTAATCTCTAATTAGTTTTTAAGTAAGGCTAGGTAGTTATTAAACTCCTATAAGCTTTAGTCTGCCTGCTAAACTGCTGCCCTAATTTAGTCTAAAACAATAAAGGGCAGGTTATAAGGGTTAGTAACAAGCAATAACGTTTACTTCTTAAAGCCTTCCTAATCGTCTTAGACTATAGCTACTTCCGCCTTAGTTATACTGCGTAAGTAGGTCTCCTACGTAGTTTAACATAACTACTCTATATATTCTAGCATATAATTAATTTAGTAGCTAGTCTTTTAAAACTTATAAGGCGCTAGGCTAAAGTAGCGCCTCTTAGCTTAAAGCTAGGTAAGGCGCTCTTAAAAGCTAGCTAACGCTTTAAACGGCGGGTTAATACCGCTCTTTAAGACGATGTCTAAGCCCTTACTAAGCTCGTCGTCTAAGTCTTCCTAGCGTCGCTTGCTAATAGCCTTGCCCGTAGCCGCTAAGAGTTATTCTTAAAGCTTTATAATCTACTCCTTTAATTACGCCTACTTACGCAGTCTTACGTTTTTAGCGATTAGTTTTACAATTGTTAAGGTAACAGCCTACGCGTTAAACAGCGTAGCGCTAGTTATAACTAAAGCCGTTGTATAGCCACCTATAGCAATGCCCTTTAGGGTCCTTAAGGGCTCCCTTACGTTTGTAAAGACCTCTTATAGCAGCGTGTCGATCGGCTAGCCACTCCCTAAGGCCTTTACAATTACTACAATTGTAGCGCTCTCCTACTACGTATTACTTACAGCGGCTAACGTAGCCTTAGTATTAACCATTATGCTTCCTCTTTTCTTAACTTAGGTAGTTAATTAGGAGAAGAGTTAGGAATTGTTATAGGTATACTTAGTAAGACTAGGTAAATTAAGCAAAGGAGGAGGTATCCTAATATTAAGGGGAGAAGGGAGTTAGATTTAATGGCTAACTCTTGCCTCCTTACCCCTATAAGGGTGTAAAAGGCCGTATATATTAAGGGCGTAGGCAGGGCGTAGGCCTACTATAGGAGGGGCGTAGCCCCTCTTTTAGGCGGTCTGTGCGCCTAGCCTGTGCGTTCCATTTGTCCGCACTAAGTGGTCCGTGCGGGGTCACGTGACCTGTCACGTGACCTCATCCTGCAGTCTTGCACATGCGCCCTAGCACTTGCGCCAGCGGCCCATTGCGCGCATCTAGCGCACTCCTTGCGCGCGCCTTGCGCGCCGCCCGTATTAGTGCCTCCTTTTAAAGGGCAGGCGTTACATAGAATAAGTAACGTTTGCTTTATATTTGTTAAGGAAATCCTAACTAACTAAATTTACGCTTATACTAGTATTTATATACACGTATATCTCCTCTCTTTAAGGTTAAAGCTGTATTTAAATGTTTAGGTAGCTATGCTTACTTCCTTCTTTCTAATACATTTTTAGTAGTTTAGTTCCTTTTATAATAGGTAGCGGCTTTTCCTTATAAGAATTACCTTAGTTATCTATTAGTTTATCCTTTTATAAAGTGCTTTAAGGTACTATATATAGCGCAGGCTCTCTTAGCAATATCTTGCTACTAAGTAAAAGGGTGTCCTTAATAGCTAGGTTTTTAAAGAGTTTAGTTTTAATAAAAGTTTTTATATTAACTAAAGGTTAGGTTTATTAGCTTTTAAAGGAGTTAAGAAAGGCAAATTCTTTGTTAACTACTATAGGTAGTAGTATAGTAGTTACGTCTTCTTATATATCTTTATATAAATACGCCTCTTTATAGTATTCCTCCTCTTTATCTCGTTCTAGTACTTTTATACTAGTATCTTTAAGCCTAATTGTTTATACTTTAAAAAGGCAGTACCCGTCGTTATAAAGGTTTACTATTTCTTATAAAAGGTCTTTATTGTCTTTAAACAGGATTACTAGTTCTTTGTCTTTAGTTAGGCTGTTTAGTATAAAGTAAAAGGTATAGTAAGGTTAAAGACGTTATTACCGGCTAAGGAGGTCTTAGCGGCTGTCTTTTATAGGCTAATTAGTAGTTAGTGTTTTTATCTTATTATTAGCTATTTCTTTGTTTTTATTTCTAAACTAATTATAGGATTGCTAAGCTACTCGTTCTTACTCTTACTATAGCGGCGTAATACGTTCTTATGCTTACTATTACCCTCGTCCTTACTTTTACTATCTTAGGATTTTATAATCCTAGCTTCCTTAGTTTTAAAAGCGCTCTTTCTATTACTTGTTTCCTTAGTTTAATTATAAGAACCTTAGGTTGTTTTTATAACCTTATTTAAGCTAGTTATTACTTTTATTATACCGCTTTAGTCTATATCCTTGTCCTAGGCCTTAACTATATTTTAGGGTTTATAAAAACGGTTAATCGTACTATAGCTAGTTAGGGTACCCGTTATAGTAGTACTAGCAGTCCTTACGTTATAGTTTGTACTAGTCCTATTACAGGGTATATAGAAAATCTCTCCTCTGCCCTTAGTATCCGTTATAGTATTTATATCCTTACTAGCCTCTTCCTTAGTAAGTAAAAAACCTGTCTTAATTTCTAGGGTATAGTCTTTTGTCTTAAGATTTATAGTGTATAAATTCCTTATTATCGTCTTAATCTTTTAGTTTTATAAAATAGGCTGTAGCTATGTCCTTTTTTATTACTAATCTTAAGATATAAAGGGTTTCCTTAAAGGTCTTAGCCTTGTTTTAAATGTGCTTAAGGTAGTTTTTAATAGTTTTATAAATTGTAAGACGATTTAAGAATGTATAAAGCTTTAAGTATATATAAAGGTATACCTTCTTTAGTTTAAGGAGATCTTTACAATCTTTAGTAGCATGCGCGTACTATAGTACTTTAGTTATAAAGGTTTTAATGTCTTTTTTAGCAATGTGTATGTCTTTAGTAAAGTGATTTTCTTATAGCTAGGCGTTTACGTTTACGCTATACATTATAAAGCGCTCTTTAAGGGCTTTTTCTATAAATTCCTAGTTATATATAAGCTTTTTATATTTACTATTACTAAGCTGTTTTTTATACTAGTTTAAAGCGCCTTTATAAAACTACTACTATAGGCTAAAGCATATAATCTTATAACGGTTTGCTTAGTTACTTAAATCGTCGTTAACTGCCTTAATAAAGTCCTTAACGTTTTAGTAAATTACATGCTTACCTTAGTTAAAGATAGGTTACCCTTTATAGTTACTTATAGTAGCGTTAAGGTAAAAAAACCTAATGTTTATAATTTTCTACCTGTCTTTAAGATTTACGCGATTGCTTATTCTAAACATTTATAATGCGGTTACTAAGGTCTTAAGCGTAAGCGGATTCCTTCCGTCTAAGGCTAGCGTGTTATTTAGCCTTTTATTTTAATAAGGTTGCTCGTTATTTTTAAAATATAGGTTTGCTTAAGGGTATTTAGAGTTTTAGTTAGACGGAGGAGCTTGTAGGTCTTAGCTTAGCTAAAAGTAGCTAGTAGGTTGCTTAAGCAGTATAAGACTAAGGGGCTAGCCTCGTTAATTATACCTAAGATTTTAGTTTAGTAAAAAAAGGGTCTAGGTTTACTAGTACCTAGGGTTTTAGTAAGGTTAAGGAAATCCGCCGTTCCTTCCTTATCCCTAGTCGTTTTACTAATCTTAATATCCTTTACTAGTTCTCCCTTAGTTAGCTCTTTAGTAAAGTCCTTATTACTAATACTAATTATTCTCCCTTAGGTCTAAAAACCTGTTATTTAGTTATAAAGATCCTTTGCCTTAGCTTTAGTCTTACTAATTTTAAAATCTCCTTAGTAGTAAAGCACTTAACGCTTAGTCTTAAGGCAAGTAAGAACGCTATTATTCTTACGGTTTAAGGTCTATAGTCTGTCTAGCGTTAAATTAAAAAAAGGGGTTAGGTTATAGGAAACCTTTATTGTCTTAAATAATTAATAGGCTGGGTTTGCCTAGTTTAGGGTTCCTATTGTTAGGCCCTAGTCCGCGCAGTAGTCTTTTGTTTCCTATAGGTTTAGGTATATACTTAAAAGCGTTATATCCTTATTAGTAATAGGTTAAGTTTATTAGTCTTTTTCTTAAATCTTTAAAAGGTTTATCTGCTTAGTTATTTATTTTTAGTCTTCCTTAAAGTTTGTTAAAACCTCCTTACTAAGCCGTAGGTTCTTTAGTTTTAGGTATAAAATCTTTATTTATCTTTATTTAGCTTAAGAGCCTATATTTACTAGCTTTATCCTTTCCTTTCTAGTTAGGTAGGAAGTTTATAGCAACGGAGAGAAGTAGATATTAAATAGTTAGATTTTGTTAAGAGGTTTTAGGGTTCTTAATTTCTTTAAGCACGTTTATAACGATTGTTAGTCTTATAGGTGCTTAAGGAGCAAGCTTGTGTCGTTTAACGGTTTTTAGCGATTTCTTAACTAGTGCTTATTAACCGTTTAGTAGCGTAATCTTTATTAGGGTAAAAGCTTATGTTTTATATAGCGGAGTAACGTAAGCACTTAGTTTTAATTTTCCTAGCAGTTTAGTCTGCTAGGGAATAAGGAAGGATGTTTTCTTGCCTAGGTTATAAAAATTAAGCAAGACTTTAGTATAGTATAGGTTTTTTAATTTCTTTATTAGTAATTCTTATAAGTTAATAAAGTTACGCATATCTTGCTTACTAAAGGTTAAGTAATTTAATAAGTTACTAGTAATAAAAGCTAGTTATTAAATTAAAGGGGGTAAGGCGTAGTTAAGAGGGCCTTATTATAGTAACCTATTAAAAGGTAAGGTTATAACTTGTTTAATATTGTTTACATTTATACTAGTACGTAAGTAGTAAGGGTAAAGTAAGGTCTTTAAATTGTTATAAAAAGAGTTACTACTACTTATTACGTGCTACTAAGGAGTGTAAGGGAAGTTTGCCCTAATAGTGCTTTATATAAGCTACCCTTAGTAAACAGTTACCCTATTTAAAAGGTTTATATAATTAACGTAAGGTTTATAATATTTATAAATAGCCTTAAAAACGTAAGCAGTATATAAATCCCTAAAGGGCGTAAAAGCCTTTAACTAAGCAGTAAGTATAGTAAGCAAAGGTAAAATAGTAGGTATTTAAAAGGTAAATATAAGTTAGTTATTCCTTTTAACTACAGTCTAACGCTTTACACAGTAATATACGTAATCTAAGATTACGTGTTTCCCGTGTCTTTAGCTAGTTACTAGGTTTCTAGGTTACGTAAACACTTACGTGTTCCTAGAACCTAAGAAGTTAGGATTTTAGAAATGTAGGTCGACACGTGATTTTAGGAAGAGCGGGGCACCTAGATTCCTAGCACGTAGTTGTTTTAAAATGTCCGTACACTAAGGTCTACGTAATCTTAGCCGTAAGGGTGCGTAGTAAAAGGGTATTAAAATGTTATTAAATAATAATGCTTTTAATAAAAAGTTATTACTAAACTTAGTATATTGCTATATTAACGCTAGCCTGGGTGCTAGGGCACCAGGACAGCCACTTAGTCATTGTTAAAGAAGGCGAAGAGAGAGATCTAATTGGGAACCCTTCACAGAGGCTGTATAGCTTCCTCATAGCCGAAGCACCAGGAAGCGTGGGTGACAAGGTCTAGGGGCATGGATTCTCCCTTAGTGTTGCGCAGAGGAATCTGATCGGAAGTAACAGGTGTATGTATTAAGGAATCTGATCGGGTTAATGTCTTACTAACTTGACTGAATCTAATTAGAAATGGCATATATACAGGTGAAGTCTGATTAGACTCCATGCGCCGGAGCGGAAGAACGCAACGCCGCGCCTTCTGGCGGGAAGGTCGGCTAAGTCAGCAAGGCGGGAGCCGCGTGCGCAAGCACAAGGCGGCCGTGTTAATATATGTAAGCGTTATATTATACTAACGTATATAATAACTTTAAATAGCGGTTAAAGACTATAAACTTTAAATCTTAAAGTTTAGTAAAAATATTGTTTAAGTGTTTAAAACCTATAACTACGTTATAACGCTGCTATACTTATTTATAAGCGCTTTAAGAACTGCGTTATTTGTTTACTTTTAATGCAGTCTTAGTATATATATAACATTATTAAATAAAGACTTTTAAAAGACGTTTAGCAAGATTATAAACAAGGTACGAGCATATGCTATACGTATGCTATGCATATGCTAACAATATACTAGTTTTAGTTTTGTCTTCGTTAAAAATCTAGTATAGTATTAAGCTTTACACTTTTATACTTTAGGTAAGTTATAAATACGTTATATATGTTGTTTATATACTAATTTTAACTAGAGTCCTAACTCTAGCTTTTTATAAAGCATATTAGTATACTAGTACTTACTTTTATAGTCTTTAATACCCGTCTTTAGTTACTATAAGCAATGTATATAACAAAGTTAACCTTTCTCTCTTTTAATTAATGTAACAAACCCTAGTTAATATTAAAAACAATAAGACGATTAATACATAGCTAAAGGAGGAGACGGTTACGTATATGCTATATATATAATCCTTATTTACTTTACTACTTAACTTATTAATATGCTATAAGTACTATTTAGTATTTCTTTAATTTTAGTAAACTACTAAAAAACGATGCTTTTTAATTGCGTTATAGCGAAACATATGCTAATACTAGCGTTTTACTATCTTTTTATATAATAATGTATATTGTTTCTTTAGGCTACGTATATACTACGCATATTCTTACCCTTATAAAAGTAATATGTTAGCTATAATCGCTACTTACAGTCTAAAACCTAGTATATAGTAAGACTAATTTTAAATAACTAAGCAAGAATTAACGTAAGCTACCTATTATACTTATGTATTTATAGCATATGTATAAAGCTAAGAAACGCTTACTTTTAGGTTAGCTTTATATGTATAAGGCGTACGTAGTGCTATAAGGAACTAATAAGTGTTATATATACTATACTATAGCTAATATTATATAAGACAACTTTTATACTACTCTTACCTTAATAATTTTTTATTAAAAGTGTTTAGTTATATATAATGTCTATATTCTAAAGGATCTTATATTACGCGCATATATAAAGCTTATAGTAGTTAGCTATAAACAGTATATACACTATTTACCGTTCCTAACCTAGCCTTTAAAAGATCTAATGTTAAATATTAAAAAGGTTTTTACAAGCTTATAATTAATTAAATAGACCTTACATATGTTTTTTATATATAACGCATATGTAATATATATACTAACAATGTACTAGGCAAATTTTTACTCTTACCTTTATTTAAGTAACTTTTTTAGTAACGTAATAGTAAGGGTTTATAGTAACTTTAGTAACGGTTACATTTATAAGATAGAGTAGCGCTTCTTATTTAAAAGTAGTAACTACTTAAATTTTTTATAGGATATAGCTTAGCGGGTAAGATTACTTATACTTTACTTATTATTACTATATACTAATAAGTAAGTAGGTACATATTAGCTATATAAGTAGTAAACCGCCTTACTAAGGAGCTAATAGTAGATTTAAAAAATTATATAATTTTTTAAGTTATAATAGGTAATTATATGCTATATACATACTATAGTAAAACGGTTTATAAAGTCTAAATATATTTAGCTTAACTTAGCGTTTAAGATGGTTAAAGGCGCTATAAATGTTTTTTTAATTATCTTACACAATGCTATAGCAAATTATAGGTTACGCATATGCTTACTATATATAAAACTAGTACTAACTTTATGCTAGGTATAAATTATTACGTTTACGTCTTTATAAACGTTATAAGTGCTACTAATTATTATACGCTATTTTATAAAGTATTTAGCACTCTTAGTAACGTTACTTATAAGCTAGTAAAATAGCATTATATTAATAATAGCTACGGTATTTAAGCTATAACGGTTAATATAAACCTTACGTAAGTAAAAGGTATGTGTTATATATATAACGCATATATAACGCTTATTAACTTATTAAAGGCTTAAGACTGTTCTTACACAAAGTTAATGCTTAGTTTACGTAGTAGTAGCATTTATTACATATGCTAATCTTTTACTACGTTTATATTAAACGTAACATTAATAAGCACTTTTGTTTATATTTAGCAAAACAAAGACTTAATAGCCTTTAAGTAGTAAAGTTTAGAGTAAAATATCTTTAGCTTATAAATAGCTTATGTAAAGTATATTTAAAGATAGTACCCTTCTTTAAAAATAAGAGGGAGCCTTAGGTTATATCCGCTTTACTAAGTTTAAAGTTTTATATTAACAGCATATACCGTAAGTATGCGTATAAGATAACGAATTTAGTAAAGTTATTGTATAATAAGGATAACTACGCTACTAAACGAGGTAACGTTTTAGTTATTATAATTTTAAAGTAAGTTATTATATACTATATACGCTATATATGCTAATAAAGTAAACTTTATAAACATATAGCTAAAAAGGATAAAAAGATTAAGCAACTTACTTTATATAATTTAACAAGCTATTATAACAACTTAAACGTTATAAGGTATATATAAGGCTTATAAAGATAAGGTGTTAAACTTTTTATATAAACTTTAAAAAAAAACTTTAAAAATTTTAACTAGTATTCCTTAACTACCTAAAGCGTAGCTAGACGCCTTTTATATATACACTGTATATGTCTTAATAAATTAACTAGTAAAACCCTAAAACATTGCTTATTATTAACTTATAGCTTATATATACGTAGCTTATCTATCCTATGCCCTAGCCTTAAATCTTACTATAAGGCTACGCTAAAACCTAGCGCTACGTACTCTTTATTTATAGTTAGTATATGCTTATAATATAGTAAGACAGGTTATTACTTACTATATAAACTAGCTTACGCACAGCCTATAGCAAAGGTACGTAAACGCTTAGCTAGCTAGGTAGCGGGCGTAGCTGCCGCTAGCTAGGCGGTAGGCTTTATAAGTAAGGTAAAGCCTTTATTATTATTACTACTAAGCGGCGGCTGTAAGCCTTGCTTATATATAGTTAGTATATAGTAATAAAGCGTAATTTATTTATAAATATACCTTACGCTTTTTGCTTATACTGTTTATAGGCGCCTTATACTTATAGTAAAAGCAAGTCTTAAACTTAGCCGCAAAATTAGCGTTAGTAGTACTAAGCTATTAGTATATGTATAATATATAGTATTTAGTATAAAGACTTATATAATACGCTTATAAGCGTTAGCGTAAGTGCTAATTAGCAAGTTAATAGTACTATAACTATAAAAGATTAGCATATATATACGTTAGCTATATTAAAGAAGCACATACCTAAGCTTACGTATAAATTAAAGCTTGCGCTAGGCTTTTAAAACTATAAGACGCTTAAAAGCACTATTTACAGTTAGTATATATAAAGTATATAGTAGTAAAACACATTACTTACTTTTAGCCTATAGCTATATATAGCACGCTAGTATTATACTAGCTAGGATTAGCTATAGCGCTAGGGTATACTTGCCTAATATAGTAGCGTAAGGACGGCTAGTCTAAAAACATAAAGCTATAAATTGTCTTACTACTAACGTTAACCTAATAGCTAAACAATGTTAGTATATATAAAGCACATTACTAGCATATATAAGGAATATATATACATTTTACTATTAATAATAAACAGTGTAGCGCTAGGGTTTAACGCTATAGCGTTAATAGCTAGCGTTACTAGTATAGTAGGATTAGCCTTTAATTAACATATATTAGCATATATAATGTATATATAACAGTTATTTTTTAAACAACTTACTGTTTAAGACCTAAGCTATATTAGCGTTAAGGATTAGCTTATAATAGTAGCTAAAGGGCGAAGGGTTAGCAGCGTTCTTAACCGCTACATTGTTTATTAGTTATTAGTATATAGGAAGTAGATAAAAGGAAGAAAAAACATATACTAAACGTATAAGCGTTAAGATTAGCCATTTTAATTATTGTTTAATAGTAGTCTAAATGCCGTTAGTATATATATAGTATATAAACTGCATATGCTAGGAGAAAACGTACTACTTAGTAAAGAAAAAAATATTTATAAAGGAAGAAGGAAACGAAATAAGTTTACGTTATTAAAAAACGTAGGTTATTAATATAGCTAGTTTAAGTAAATTAGTATATGCTAAGAGGTTACTATAAGTAATTTAAAGGTAAATTAAAGGTAAAATATAATATAAAGTAAAGGTAAAGTATATTAAATCTAAGGAAAATTTAAGTATAAGTTAATAGTAGGTTTAGTAAAGATATATATATATATACTTTAAATAAGGAAAGTAAAAGCTATAAAGATGTTATATTTAAGCAAGTAATACATATATCTTTTATAAAGAATAGCTAAATTTATATATAAAAGAAGAAGATAAAGTAAAACGTAAAGGTATTTACTTTATTATAAAGGAATTATACTATATAATAATAAAGCTATATATAAACCTTTTATCCTTACCTTTCTTTTAGCCTTTTAGCGTTTTCTTTTAGCCTTTTAACGTCTTTTTTTAGCCTTTTAACGTCTTTTTTTAGCCTTTTAGCGTCTTTTTTTAGCCTTTTAGCGTCTTTTTTTAGCCTTTTAGCGTCTCCTTTTAGCCTTTTAGCGTCTCCTTTTAGCCTTTTAGCGTCTCCTTTTAGCCTTTTAGTATTATTTTTAGCGTCTCCTCTTATACTTTTAGCGTTTACTTTTAGCGTCTCCTTTTATCTTTTTAGTGTTATTTTTTATATAAATTTTATAGTAAGGTATACACTATATATATAAAAAATATATAGTAAAACACCTATATTTTAGCTATACGCTTAAGACTAAAATTAATGCTTAATTTCTAAAGAATAAACACTCTGCTACTAAATACATATTACGTATATACTTAGCAAGGTATATATAACAAATTAACGCATACTATACCTATTAATTACATATTGATTAACCAATGTATACAGTGTGTAATTACAGTGCATCTATTTCACCGCACCGTTCTAGACCCCCCTGCGAACTTTTCCGACCCCTCTGCGACCTGTAACCTCTATTTTGGTGCTAAGCACCAACTTTAGTTAGTGAGCATTTGCGAGTCCAATTAAAGTGGGGGCGTGGCACGAGTAATGTGGAGCAGAGGAGGCGGTAATATCCTCCTCGGCAGATCACGTGCATAAGGCACATGTGACCTTCCCACGTGACCAAACGACAAAATACACGTGCTTTTACAAGTATCTCTAAGACGGCAGAATGTAGGCGCTAGGACTAAATGGAACCCAATACTTCAAGCATCAAGTCGTCTAACTGCTTACTCTATAGGGCTCCATTCTACTCTCCTTTTCTCCTTAATGCCTTTTTGCCTCAAACAACCGCAGAGGACTCTAAAATAAAAGACGAAGACTGGACCGTACCGAGAAACGGCCTGTACGCTGCAGCTTCTAGTGGCGGTTGCTGACCGACAGCGCTAGAACCGATATTTGTCCCACCCGAACGTGCATGTACGAATCTCGACAACCAGTTCATGCCTCCTTCCAAATCAGCATACTGCAAGCCAATCAATACCAGGCTCTACTTCTTATTGACCATCGCTAGTCCCTACCGATCACTTGCCCACCAAGGACCCCGTTCGCTTTCTTGCTGCTCCAACCGACGTTCACACTGGACCATTAAACACGGCCCACCCATGATATTCCCGCGAAACCGTTGTATATTTTGCCATAGCACGAGTAGCTTGACACCGGGTGCATCTCCCCCTTAGGGAACGCCAGGCCTGGCATCGCGTGTGGCCCCATTTTGTTGCCCTCGATGATGGTACGTGATAATCCCATCCCCGTCGTGACTGGTCTTTCGGCCGTGTCTCTTGTACAAGAGAGAGCACGTAACTATACCGAAGCGCGAGCGGTCATGCCTAACACACCGTATCCCTCCCGACCTTTCCGTTGCTAATCACTGCTGGTACTCGAGCATTAGACCTCGTCTCGTTCCCTCGACAACGGCGAGAGCTTTGCAAACCGTCGAGGCCACAGCAATCAGTTGTCCATATCAGATCCTAGCCACCATGTCACAGAAGCTATCGGAACTCTTTATGGCGACAGCGATGACGACTCGCTTGAAAATCGACATAACAGCCGCCCACTTAGTTATATGGCATCTCCATTTGGTGGAGAACAAATCCAGAAGCCCCAACGCCCCCCTTCAAAGCCGCAAGTATGGCGACCTCACCAGCTATCTGAGCACGGTCAAACCGACGGTCCCAACCGAACCGGAACTAAAACATCGTCGGCATCGGTTCCAGTGATGACACCCCCCGGTAGCAACGTTTTCTCAAGCCCAGTTCAGATACCACCGACCCGAACATCTAATCAGAAAAATGCTCCAGCCTACGATGCGTCCGTACCCCTCCTTCAAACCATATCGCCCTTGGCCCCAACGCTATCTCTTCGCAACCCCCAGTCAGATGCCCATGGCACGTCGCAATTTCCCGTGACAAATATCGATAACCCAGATGATATTGCCCAGGAACTCAGCAATCTCCAGGCACTGCGCCGCATGTCTATAGATGTCGGTAATACTGCTGACCCGGATCTCATGCCTTTCCAAGGCTTATCGTTAATGGCGATGCCGTCCATCGCACCCACTGGAGAGGATGATGAGGGCGATATATCGCGGCTGCTTTGGGTTCCCGCCCAGGTACATCCAGAGTTGGCGCCTGACCAATTCAAGAGCTTCCTTGAAAATCGAGTGCAGTCCATACGGCGGCGATCAGGAGAGTCAACTTTATCTGTTGACACAAATCAGCCCGGATCCACTGGCCTCCAAAGGAAGAAGTCTATGCTATCAAGACAAGTGGACAGCGATGGCGCAACTTTTAACAACGGGATAGCCGAGAACGACAATGAGGGAATCCAATTCCAAAACAAGAAAAAGAGAGGTTCCTTGGCCAACATATCATTCGGCACACCGGAGCTGAGCTTGAACGAGCTGGTCAAAGATCCAAGCAAGGTGGTCCAAAAGCTTGCGATGGATACACAAAGACAGGTTGACTCCAGCCCGGAGGCAAGTAACTTGGACGATGACAAGCCTATTCTCCCCGTTGCCACGATGGGTCTGAGGAGATCAACCCGAACTACCTATCGGAAAGGAGGCAGTATTCGAACTGGCAACCGGCATCCGCTCTCCAAACGAGCAGCTGCACGCCAAGCCGAGAAAGAGAATGAGAGAGACGATGATGTGGTGTCAACCCCAGGTCGTGTGTTGCGGCATGCCTTGACGGAACCTATTTCTGGGGAGAGCCTCTCCCGCCCTACGAGACGGCCGCCTACATACAATCAAGAGGCCACCCAAGGGCCTGAAGCGGCATCTTCCCTAGATTCGGAAGTATCGCACGAGCCACTGGAGAACTCTCTTCCATCTGTTGCACTTCAGAAGGCAGAGTCGGGTCTTACATCACCCTTAAAGGAAATCGACCCTGCTCCTCCCACGGTTGAGCTCTCCTCCCAGACACCCGACACGCTTTCTCGTGAATCCACTACACCGGAACCGTTTCACCAATTCCCCCTGCGATCGTCATCACAGAACGCAAGTCCGACGCCAACTGCACAGATGCACCACGCGCGTGCGGACGGGCAGCATCCCCCACCCCGATCAAAGAGACGTCCCTCTGCCGGGGGATCCAATACACACCAAGTATATACAGTGTCGACTGCTGTGACTGATTCATTATCCCCCTCTTCTATTCCGGCCCCCGTTGTCATCCATGAAATTGCCCAGCACCCCTCATCAGCCTCAACAACTGTCTCTAGTCGGTCTGATAATCAGACTATTATATCCAGTGTGTCGATAGATGAACGCAAACCAGACAGAAAGGCCAGGGACAGAGAGGAAAGCGATGGGGGAAAGTCTATAACCTGGAAGTGGTTCAAGAGTGACGACAAAGACAAAAGGAAGAAAGATAAGGATGAGCAGGTTAAGAAGGCAAGGGTGAAGAATACCGTGGAGCCTCACGACAGCGCTCGACTTGATGTGCTTCAAAGCTCTATCGACAACGCAGCCAACAGAGGGCGTGAGAGTATCGTCTTAGACCGGGACAGCAGCGAGAATAAGGCACTCGGCGAAAAGAGAAGGGACATCAGTCGAAAATCCAGCGAAGGAAGGAAGGAGAAAGATGGTTTCTCTTTTGGTTCGATATTTGGTGGGTCACGACGAAAGGAGAATAAGGAAGGTGGAAGTAGCAAGGGCAAACAAAGAGCAGCGTCTCCGGAACCCCAACCGATCTTACTGCGCCCAGACGTCGACTACCCCTTCACCCGGTTTCCCATCGTGGAGGAGCGTGCCATCTACCGAATGGCTCATATCAAGCTCGCTAACCCTCGACGTGGTTTACGGAGCCAAGTACTTTTGTCGAATTTCATGTATTCGTACTTAGCGAAGGTCCAGGCCATGCACCCACAGCTAAATGTACCGACCTCCCCCCAGCAAAAACGACAAGAGGAAGACCGGAAGCGGCGCGAGCAAGAAGAGCACCAGCAAAAATACGTCGAGCAGCAGATGCAGCAGCAGTCTCAACCCGGCATTGAGGAATACAGCTTCGAGTACCACAGGGTTGGTACACTCTCTTATGACCTGCCACTATTACAAGGAGCCTGCAGACTGACATTGTACTCCAGCCAACACAGACTGAGGCGGAATATGGAGACTCAAGCCACCGCCATGATAAGCATGGCCGCCCCGATAATGCAGATGATGCTCGCAGTTTTGACTGTGCCCACGGCAGTCACGACCATTACTCTTCGGTCGTAACCGATACGCCAGATGCCTCTAGACCGGACGAAGATTATGGACACGTCACGCAGAACAGTGGACCTCGTGGCTACTATGACTATGGCGGCCATTCTGATGACAACCAACGCGAAGACGATAATATGTGGTGAATGCTTGACTGGGAATCGAGCTTTTGGGACGTATGTCGACTCCTCTTTACTGACGGGTGTTTCTACACACTCTGCACTTTGAGATCCCCATCGGTGATTCGGTCCCTAGTCTGCCTTACTGGTATACACTCTGTTTCTGTAATTGTTAAAATTGCCCTTGTCCTGCGTGGTTCTGGTTACAAACATGCATTTCGGGTGTAGTGTCGTGAGCTTTGTTTCAGTCACATGTTCATATCTGTATGCATGGATGGGGAGTAAGGAGTTTTTTTTACAGCATAGCATTGATGCACTTACGTTGTTTACGGGTAGTTTGGTTATCTGTGACGCCATTTGATTCTTTTGGTAATACTAAGTTTGCCACTTTTCGACCTAACCGGGGTTATTCAAAAGTTAGTTATTAATACTTCTACTAACGGATACTTGCATAATGTACATGGCACCCATTTTTTACTCTCCACTCTTGTGATTGATCTAATAACGGGTATTACAAGCACACTCAAGATGATAATATGAGCTAGTCCAAATGAAGCAAGTATGTACCTGGTCGCGGCTCTCCTTGCAAACATGCAGTAAAAAGGATAGAAATTTAAATTTAAACCTGGAGTTCTCCCTTTTACTTCTCTGATCCTGCATCTATTAGGACACCTACTCCTCCAGCGTGCAAACGACAGATTCAGGCGCCGAAATCATACCGCACCATTCCGAGCGAGTGGATGTTTGCTCCCGTCAACAGAACCTCTTTCCAACCACCTCTTTGATACCCCCGAAAATCCTACATTGGCTTGTCGCCCCCTGTTGTTCGGCGCCAAGGACTTCCCAGTGCTGAGCTTGAAAAGCTTTCCTCCCCGAACAGCATAGTATAATATCTCCACGGCCTCGCTTTGCTCACTTTCTACCTACGGTATCTCTTCAAAGATTCTTCCTGCAGCGAATCAGTCCAACCGCGCTGCAACCTTCGCCCTAAAAGTCATACCGTCCGCCTACATCTTTTCGGTCCCGAAAGCATCACCAAAAGTTATGGCATCGGTAAATTCACCCTAACCTTATATAACCATCGATGGCAGGGCACTTTCGCGAATACGTTCATACTATCACTATACTCTAGCGGACGAGTTACCCTCCTCTCCCCTCTCACTCTTCGTCCATCTTCCGAAACTACAATGGGTTATGAGAATTGATTGCTGATAATATTAGCAACCCCGCCATTCGTATATTGGCCATAGCGGTACTGGGTATCTTCCCAACGGAGGCGCGGGTGCTCCGTCTCCTGCTCTATCATCAGAAGCCAGGCCGCTTTTGCCCAACCAAGGCCGAATTATACAGACAGGCCCGATTCGGCTTCTCTGTATCGCGGATGTCCGAGGTAATGATGCCACACTCAACACCCTCCCTACTTCCTCCAATAATATCCCCCAGCTATAGTTGACTGGGAAGCAGCTGGCATTCTCTCGTCGGGACCAACAAGAGCTGATTATTATTTCCGATACAGGAAACTTGCGGTCCCTAAACGATCTCGCTACACAGGCGCGTGCTGATTATATCATCCACACTGGTGACTTCGGGTTTTATGATGACACTTCTCTGGATCGCATCGCCGAAAAGTGAGTACCCGACCCCCTCGCCCAAGGGCATCTCGTTACTTTGGCGTCTCTTTGCCTGGCTAACGATGTTTCGGCAATTAGGACGCTCAAGCATGTGGCTCAATATTCTCCCTTGATTTCTGAAGCCGTCAAAAAGGCTATTGCACTACCTGGGAATGGTGCTTCTGTCAAGTCCCGATTCTCGCCCGGCGAGCTGCCTCTTTCCGAGCTACCCCTTCTTCTCAGCGGTGGGCTCAAGCTGAATGTGCCTGTCTACACGGTGTGGGGTGCTTGCGAAGATGTCCGTGTTTTGGAGAAGTTTCGGTCTCGCGAGTACAAGGTTCCCAACCTCCATATCATCGACGAAGCCCAGTCTATGCTATTGGAGGTTGGTGGCGTTAAGCTTCGACTATTGGGCCTAGGTGGTGCCGTGGTCATGCACAAGCTGTTTGATAACGGTGAAGGACGCACCACCATTGCTGGAGGTCAGGGGACCATGTGGACCACGCTCCTTCAGATGGGCGAATTGGTGGATACTGCGAATCGCGTTTATGATCCCACTGAAACGCGCATTTTTATCACACATGCGTCACCTGCTCGCGAGGGTATTTTGAATCAGCTCTCAGTCACTCTTAAGGCGGACTTTTCTATTTCAGCTGGCCTTCACTTTCGATACGGCAGCTCGTATAACGAGTTTAGCGTCAATCCCACGCTTGATCATTATCGTGGCAAGTTGGCAGCCAGCAAAGCATCCTTCAATGATGTGTGGGAAACTGTTAAAGGAGAGGTTGAGCCAGCTATTCACCAGAACGAAGCACAACAAAATCTACTCAAGAATGCTCTCAGCATAGTGGAAAAAATGCCAACAACGGCAGCGGGTGGAAATCCTTTCGGATCTGCTGGTGGTCCGCCTGCGCTGGGACAAGTGGACGAAAGTGCTTTCAAAAACATGTGGAATTTCAACCTGGCGGATGCAGCATTTGGCTATCTTATCCTGGAAATCCAGGACGGCCGTATCGGCACCGAAATGAGGGCCCAGGGCTTCAACTTCTCACACCGCGGCATGAAGCAGCAGATCAACACTGCTCACCAAGCGCCAGCTCCGGCTGCTACTTCAACTGCCTCGCCTCAACCAGTTATTGCCACCCTACCGCCTACACAACCACCACCAGCCCAGGTCCATTCTACCGTGCCCCAAAAGCAGCCTGGATCACAGCAGCAGACCACATCTAGCGGAACTGGCCCTGGGAAGTTTGCGGCGCCAAACCCTGGATCAGGACCGGGCTCGGCCAAATCTTCTACGCCCCAGCCTTCGTCAATGGTGGGATTCAAAGACACCGACAAGCATTCTGGCACCGCGAATGGATCGGCAAATGGAACAGATTCGGCACAGCCACCTGTTCTGAGGGGCTCGGCGCAAGATGTCGTTGGCCTGTTCATTATGAATGCGCAGTCTGATGAGCAAACCCGCGAACTGTTTGCTGACGAGGATGTGGGCAAGATCACCAAAATCGAGAAGTATGGGCAAACGAATAAGGTGGTTCATTTCAAGACTGTCGAAGACCGAGATGGTGCTATGTCTCGACTTCCCGAAGAGGCCAAGCACCGCGCCACAGAGGATCGCTCCAGGCCCCTCGTAAGAAATTTCGTTCCTAGGGAACCTAGCAAACCATTCGGGCGTGGTGAGCGCGGTGGCGCAGGCACTTGGGGAAGCAGTAACCGTGGTGGCAGTGCGAGTGCTATAGGTCAAGGCGGGTATCGGAGTGCTGGGGGTGGGACTGGTACAGCCAGCGACAGCGAAGGTGCAGGACGGCGAGGCGGTGGGAGCGTGAGGGGCAGTCGGGCAGCTGGTCGTGGGGGTGACGGTCGGGGCCCTCGCGGCCGTGGTGGCCCAAGAGGTGCTGCTGGTGTGGGTAAGGGAGATGGGAGCAACGCATCATCGGCACCGGCTGCGTCTATTCCAGCAGATACTTGATTCTTGCACTTATTTGTGCGGCTCATTGCATTGGTTTCCATTTTATGTAACATTGCCCTAATGCAGTTATGATTAGGCTCCCTGTCGTTGTACGGCAATATCATGTACCAGACCGTTTGTAGGCTTTCCCTGGTGTTCGAGCGAAACACCAACAGCAACTAAATGATGAATGCATGTGCAGTATCTGGGAGGACCGTCTATGATTCTTCACTTGTTTATTACAGTTTTGTGGCCATACTACGGAAGTGATGTGGTTTCCATTTGAGTCACATAACTGTTAATACGTAACTTGGTAACTTGGTGTGTGTAGTCTCTAATCTTGCTAATTATCCAATGGCTTCATGCCCTTGTGTATTGCAGCAATGCCACCTGTTAGGTTCTCATACCCACACCCCCCAACAGTGAAGCCGGCATTCACGATCATATCCCGAAATTTATCCTGGCTTGGAAATCTCTCAATACTCTCCACCAGATACTGGTAAGAGTCCCTATCACCAGCAACGAGCTGGCCAATCATAGGGATTGCGCTGAAAGACCAACGCTTGTATATACCGTCAAACAGGGCTGCTGCTGGGTTGCTGCTCGTGGAAGCTATCTTGCTGAATTCGAGACAGGCAAAGACACCACCCGGTTTCAAGACACGGTATGCTTCATGCAAGGCTGCATTGATATCAGTGAAGTTCCGAATACCAAATGCCACGGTGTATAGGTCGATGCTAGACGACGCCACAGTATAGTCGCCAGCTGGGGTGGAAAAGCTAGTGGCATCAGCCTCCAAAAATGAAAGTGCCTCCTGTTGGCTAGCCGGGAGCTGAATCTGGGCACGTTCTTGCCCGACACCTAACATTGCAGCATTGATGTCTGATATCGTCACGCGTGTGCTCGGATTTTTGTTCACAACATGTGCGTGCCGTAGTAGTCGAAAGGCAATGTCACCAGTGCCTCCGGCGACATCGAGGATATGTTGGGGCACCCTTGTTTGGCCTAATGGACGTTCCGTTGTGAACCCCGGATTAAGCGAGGTCACAAAGTGATCCCTGTTGTTTTTCGGTATATTAGACAAAACCCAAAAGCTGGCATTAACGATATAACGGACTTCCATATGCGATGCCAGCCAAATGACATGAGATCATTCATCCGATCGTAGGAATCGGCGACGCTGGTGAAAACTTCGGCAACTCTCTTTGTTTTCTCCGTCTCCGTCACAGTCTCGAAGCCAAAATGAGTATTTTTCTCCAGGTGCGCTGTTTCCGGGGCTGCGAAGTCGCCGTCGCTCTCAATACTTCGTCGCCTTGTTGAGAAGGGGCATATTTGTAATATGCGAGTGCTTGTATAAGGGTTGAAACAGTAAAGGTGGTTCTTGTATTGGGATGTCCGATTGTTCGGAATATCCCGCCAACGGCGCATTAGTCGAGCCGCCATTCTGTGATTCTTTTTGTAACGTCTTCCGTACTGTATCTTTATGTAGAGTACTCTGTACGGATTACGGAGGATTCGTCGTTCTAGCGAATTTTTCGGTTCGAAATAGTAGTGGCGGTGCATATATGTTTGTGGCTTCCCACAGTACACATTTACATACGTACTGTACAATACTCGTACTTGCCCATACCGTCTTCACTAACAGTGAAGAGCTCGTCGATACGGAAATGGGCAGGATCTGTATCAAGGCGAGGTCAAGGATTGCGATTAAGATAGACTATCCTTTCCGCCTTCGAACATGCTAACATCATACTCATCTGGGTATCGAGCCAAATGCTTCCGAAGTCTGTGCATCTGTGCTCGAAGGTCTGGAGTCAGATCCTCGTATACGCCTTCAAAAAGATTCCGAATGGGAGGCTTCTTCTCCTTCTCAGCATCCCCAAAAGCTTGGAGAATATCTCTTCGTATGTCCGCGCGGGCTTCCTTCTCCTTGACGTCGTCCCAGCACCCAATTGCTTCCATCCATTTCCTTAGTCGAGATACTGGGCTATCTCGCCGCTTCCAATCCTCCACCTCCATTTTTGCTCGGTATGCAAATGAGTCATCGGACGTGCTATGGTGGCCGATGCGATATGTAAGACACTCCAACAGTACAGGCTTTCCACCTTGCTGAAGGGCCATATCTCTTGCTTTCCTCATTGCCGACCGAACAGCCCAGAGGTCATTGCCATCAACCCTCACCGTGTCAATTCCATAAGCCATTCCACGGCTGGCAATTCCATCGCCACGGTATTGCTCAAGGGCAGGGGTAGAAATAGAATATCCGTTGTTGCGACAAATAAATACGACTGGGCAGGAACGGGTGGCTGCAATATTGAGAGCCGCATGGAAGTCTCCCTCGCTGGCGGCACCTTCTCCGAAATAAACAGCCGATATTCTAGGGGGGGTTGCTGGATTCTGCATACGCTGTATTTTCAATGCATACGCGGCACCAGCAGCGTGTGGTAATTGAGTACCTAGTGGTGAGGATATAGTGTGCTGGTAATATTATGTTAGCGAAGCGGGCTTTTCACTCTGTAAGAAGCGACATACTATGTTCAGCCTCCTGCTGCCATAGTGAACAGGCATATTCCTCCCCCCCCCAGCATCGTGTCTGTTTGCAAACAGCTGACTCATGAATTCCCTCATTGTGAACCCGCGCTGTTGGAATACGCCTTGCTCACGATACTGGCAAAATATCACATCGTCCGCAGTTAGGGCCGAGGCTGTACCCACACAGACAGCCTCCTCACCCGAAGACACCATATAGAAACTGATGCGGCCCTGCCTCTGAGCATCAAACATGATGATATCCATTATTGAGATGGTCAGCATATCTCGGTAAAGTTTGACGGTTTCGGCATGGCTGAGATCAGGCTCAAAAGTCGGGTCAATGGCAACGCCATGCTGGTCGAGAACCCGATACGTTGGCATAGCTAGATAGTCAGAGGCCAGCTCAAACTTTAGCTTATTTGTGAATATGCTCTTGATAGCTCCGGGAAATGAAACATTGTTCGAATCGGGTTTCCGAGGCAGGCTATTGACCTTTCGGTGCAAACCGAGGTTGACCAGCGGCATTTGGTGAACAGGAAATATAGATCGGCTCCTTAGCAAAGAGGGCCAATATACCCGCCCAGGGACGACGAAAGGATAAGCTGCTTTCATCATCTCTGTCTCTCTATTCTCGAATCTCATTCAACTGTGAAGTGCGGTCCGATGGAATTATTGGTTCGGGGATTACTGTTTATATATCCCCCATTCTGGCGGTTCAACAATAATACTAAGCCGCTGCAACCCGGCTGGTCACGGTCGGTAGTGGAGGCCGTAAATCCCTGGGGAGGCAGGCCTATTGATGTCCTCCAACGATCAACGCGGGGTACTAATATGCGCAAAAGGAGCTGTTGTTCAGAAATGCCAGTTAAATGCATAACCTGGGAATTGTGCCCATTTAGGCATCTTACTTGCGTATTAATAATGAACTCACGGTTGAACTGGCTTGCCTATTCCAATCTCACCATTTCCTTCCACGACATCCCACCATCACACACTGCGCCAACTCTCTCCCATACACACCATTTTCCGGACCAAATAACTGGTCTTCTTCAACCACCCTCTAGCAGTGCAGCCTCCTGTGCGCAGCGGGCGACGAATATCGACGAAATTACCGTGACACGCCGCTGATTACTCCATCATTTTCGCCTGCCTCATGGCGTAATCCATGGCAGAACGAACCCCCTCTACAAAGCCGCGCTCTAGATCGGTTATTGATAGCGATACTGCTGGACCTTCAACGAGATCCGTGGGCGCTTCTCCCACCTATGTCCAATCGTTACCTGTTACTGGCGTTCGCCGTACTCAGGTAGAAAGACGCCCCCCTCCCACGGCACCAGCGTCCCCATCACCGACGACGACGAAATCTGCACCATCCCTCCCTGTGGCATCTCTGTCGTCTAGGTATGTTTCTCAAATGGTGCTGCTGCCTTGCATGTTGCTTCTCAGCTTTGAAGCGATATAGGCCCTCCCCCCCCCCAAAAAAAACACTTCACTTTATGAGCATACCTATAATATCACTCCCGCATGAATATCTCACGCCATTCATGTATCACAAGCGTGACTAGGGATATCGGGTGTGGGAGAATTACTGTGTCGGCTCTCAGATGCAACGCCATCATAGGTCTCTTTGACCAAGGCAGAAAGGAGTGCCGCGCTCTGCCAAATTCACATTCCTTATTCCGCTCCTTTCCATATCTATCAGCGTGTCGAATCGCCTTCCCTAATGAGGACATAAGTCGCCCGGCCCACACCATAACTCCATTTATTACTTGAACAGAACTTCGTACTCATGGTCGTTAGAATAACGCGTGCTGCAGCGCGCCAGGCTGCTTGTCAAACAGCTTCGCGAACTATCCGTCCCGTATCCGAGCAAGCTGCGAACGAAGTCGCTTCGGGTTCAACCACGAATCGCACGAATCGAGCCTCGGCCCGGAAACGAAAGGCACGCGAAGAGGACGACAATAATAGGCGTTCGCAGAATTCGACTGGACGCCCGGTTTCGGCATCGCGCCACCCAAAGCGACCAAAGATAGCTGATCCCGTACCACATACTCCGCTGCCCCTCCCCCATCTCACGACCAGCGTTCATACTCGCAGCCAGAGGGCAAATAGCTCCAGCAACATGTCCGGCCCGAGGTATGGTTTAGCCTCGATCCTATGTCTGAAGATGGACTGGCTGATAAGAAGTTCAGCTCACCTACCAAACCGAAGGATGCTATAGAGGACATCATTTTGACACCTCGAAGATCTGGCCGGGGAAAGAAAGCCATCGATGGTAAGTGTACCAACAAAAACTCAGATAGGAGGGTAGAGCGGAAAAGAAGAGTTCAATAACATCATATCGAGGATCCTAAGCTAACCACATGATTTTATCCAGAAACGTCAGCCGAAGAATCGGCAGTACCAGGCTCCTCAAACGGACCCAAGCTGCCTTCTCACGACTTTTCAGAACACGACACGGATATGACCGGCACTGACGAGACCGAAATGGGCCATATTTACTCCCCCACTCCGGCCTCCGATGGCGAAGAAGGTGACGAAAGTGAAGACCACGATGAGGATGACCTTCACGGATACTCCCAAGGTGGTCTCTCTGATCCGTTTAGTGGTGGATTCTCCCTACCGCCGCGTGGGGCCGGCCTTCCAGTTGCCCTGAGCATGCTAGGAGGCATGCTATCCATGTCCGGTATGGGTGGCCGTCTTCGGGAGATTTTGAACAGTCTTCGCCAAAAGGACGATTCTTCTGTGCAACTTATCGCACTGCAAGACCTTTCGGAAATTCTGCTCGTATCGAACGAGGATAACCTATCGGGCAGCTTCTCACCAGACGCATATGTCAGGGAGCTTGTCACTTTAATGCAGCCAAATGAGATCACAACCGAGGAGAATCCAGAGGTGATGCTACTTGCATGCCGGTGCCTTGCAAACCTTATGGAGGCCCTACCTGCGAGTGTGGCCAACGTGGTTTACGGCGGTGCCGTTCCTATCCTATGCCAGAAATTGCTAGAGATTTCTTTCATTGATCTTGCCGAGCAGGCCCTCAGCACACTCGAAAAGATATCTGTGGAGTATCCCGCCAGCATCGTTCGTGAGGGCGGGCTGACGGCCTGCTTGTCATACCTTGAGTTTTTCGCCACTAGCACCCAGCGAACGGCTGTCACAACTGCTGCCAACTGCTGTCGCAACATCCCAGGGGACTCATTTCCAGTTGTTCGTGACGTTATGCCCATACTGCTAAACGTCTTGAATAGCAGTGACCGGCGGGTCGTTGAGCAGGCAGCTCTCTGTGTGTCTCGCGTTGTCGAAAGTTTCAAGCATCAGCCATCGAAGCTCGAAGAACTCGTTGGTGTGGGCATGTTAATGGCAATCCTCCGCCTTCTTCTTCCCGGGTCAACAAACTACGTGATATCACCGAATCTACACACCCAATTTCTACGGGTCCTCGCCATCGCTGCACACGATAGCCCGCATCTAGCGGCCGAGCTTTTCAAAATGAATGTCGTTGAAACCCTCTATCAAATTTTGACAGGCGTTTCCCCGCCTTCGGGTACCGAGGACATAACTTCGAAGCTGGATAATGTCTTGATTATGCAAGCTTTAATTCACCGACCGAGGGAGCAAATCATTGAGACATTGAACGTTATCTGCAACCTGCTTCCAAGGGAATCTGCTGGATTCTTAACTGGTACTTTTGGTGGCAAGGTAGAGCCATCCGGTTCCAGGAATGGCACTGACAACGAAACCTCTACTGCGCGCCTCAATTCTCGGACATGGTTGACTTCTGACGAAAACCGGGTTGATCTTCTTGGCGAGTGCAAAATTGAAGTTCGGCGATTTGCCCTGATTCTTTTTCCCACGTTAACGGACGCCTATTCAAGCACTGTGAATCTGGATGTTAGGTCAAAGGTCCTGATGGCCCAGGTGAGAATGCTTTCGAATTTTGATCTTGAAATCGTTCTTGAGGCCCTCAAGTCGGTCCCTTACGCGTCTTTTTTGGCATCCATCTTGTCCCAGCAGGATCATCCTCTTCTAGTGATCTCGGCCTTACAAGCGACTGAACTTCTTCTGGTTCGGCTCGGAGATGTGTACAAATATCAGCTGTACCGGGAGGGTGTCATCAACGAAATTGAAAAACTCGCTGCCCTGGCGGAACTGGAACTGGAGCTGGAACCGGAGATGCATGTGGATTCTGAAGAAGAGTCTTTAGAGGAGGAGCCTCAGAGTGCGGATGTGATTTTGCGGACTCCAGCAGAAGACCACATGGAATTCGCTAGCAGCAGTGAACAGGCTGATAACGACGAGGGCAGATATCGTCCAAGAAGAAGAGCAGGTGCCAACCCCAGGCGTGACTCGGGAGAGGGCGATATTCTCGATGATGCAGATAGGTCTCAGCACTCTTCTGAGGGCGATGAGGTGGACGAAGGAGAGGATGATGAGAATGATGATGACAATGTCGGGGACCACCTTGACGAAGCACCCGGCTCGCCTGCCAGCTCCGGGGGCTCAACATCAACTGAATCACCGCCAAGACGGCTCACAAGTAGTGCGCCTTCTCGCGCTCGGATCGGCCTCTTTGCGAAAAGAATACTGGAACTGCACGAGACTGAAAGAAATGGCAGAGCAATGCGGAAGAAAGCAACAAAAATACTCTCCAGTTTATCTGGCCTTGCACAGGAGATATCGGCCTTTTATCTCGATCGAACTTCGGCGGGCATATCGGAAAATGGCACTGCATTATTTACGAGGTTGGCGGCATTTTTTGACTCGGATGTCTTTGAAAGTGTCACGAGCGCGGAGCTTCTTGAATCTGGAGTTGTTCGCGTGCTTGAACTCGTCTTCAGCAACGCCAACGAGGAGCTTGCCAACTCTGCACAGTCCGCCTTCCTCGAGGTTTTTATGGGGCATGCGGTCAAGTCACGACCCAAGACGGCAATATCAGACAATCCCAGCACACCTTTCAGTGTCTTGATACACAAACTTCAAGATTTACTCAGCCGATCTGAGCACTTTGAGGTCATCACCGTTCACCATAACACTTTTGATGGAAACCACACCAGTGCGGCGTCGATGCTAGCGAAACAAATTCGCCTTCGCTTGGTGGCAGACGATGATTCCGATGTTCCGGGTCCGTTCCAAAGCATTATGGTCTCTATCCATGCTATCGCAACTTTTCAAGCCCTAGAAGACTATCTGAGGCCAAGGATCAGCCTTTCCGACCGGCCGCGAAATGTGAAAAATGCCAGTCTATCTAGGGCGCTAGCCGTTATGGTCGGAACTGGCAGTGCCGCTCTTGGTACGTCCGCAGCCGCCCGACCTACCGAGCGCAGCGCGCGATCTCTTCAAGGGGGACCATTGATATTGCGCCACTCGACTTCTGCCAGCCGCGGCCCTGATGCCCATGGAAGTACTTTATCACGCGGGCCTTCTCATTCGCTTCCTTTATATCCAGATGGCATTCGACCAAGCCGCAAGGCGGGCAAGCAGAAGACAGGCGCAGCCCCATTTTCGGCCATGGCGACGAGGGATGGCCATGCTCAACCAGAACCGGCTTTGGGCTCAAAGGATCCGCACCGGCCTTCCCTTCGTCCGCTAGCCGTATCTGTCGATTCTTCCTCGCGGGCATTGGATGACGCCGGCCAACTGGTAGATGCTCTTGAAGGCACAGATGGGAGCCAGGCTTTGGATGCGAACGAAAACGATCCCCCAGGTGAAGAAACTTTGGGTGCTATGGCTGGAAACTTTGACGAAGAAACAACTGGTGGTGGAACTGCAGCTCTGCCAGCCGTCAATTTTGACGATGCCTCTGGACGAAAGATCACAGATGGGGGGGATGGACCTCGGACTTGCACACCTTCCCAAAGCTCGTCTAATATCTCTGGAAGGAAACGGGTCAGTGCACTGACGACTGCGCTGCAAAGCTCACCAGTTACGTCACCTGCGTCTGCATCATCTCGTGCAACCTCGCATGCAGCGTCATTTCAACCCAATCCTCAGCGCTGGTATATGGAGTTCACGCTGAATGGCAGAGTGGTACCAATGGATAGCACCATATATCGTGCCGTCCTGAACTCGGCGGCTAAACACGACGAGCATCTTGGGCGCTCTGTCTGGTCCATGATACACTCTGTGCATTATCGTCGTGTTATGGGATCCAAGCAGCCTGGTGCGCTGTTACCTGGCTCTTTTACCGATCCTGATGCCTCGGATGCTAGCACAGGTCATGGCCCACTGGATAAAAACCCAACGGCATCGTCAATTCTGCGGCTGCTGAGGATCTTACATGATCTGAATGCAAACATCGACGACGTGGTGGTGACGAATAAGGAAGCTTTAAAATTGAACGCCGAGCCGCTATCGCAATTTGTCAATACGAAGCTTACGGCAAAGCTGAACCGGCAATTGGAAGAACCCTTAATCGTGGCCAGCAGTTGTTTACCCAACTGGAGTGAGGATTTGGCTGGACTCTATCCTTTTCTGTTTCCATTCGAAACCCGCCACCTTTTTTTGCAATCCACCTCCTTTGGGTATGCGCGGTCGATGGCACGATGGCAGAATGCGCAGGTTCAAGACGAATCTCGCCGCGACCGACGTGACGACCGTCCCTACCTCGGTCGCTTACAGCGCCAGAAGGTGCGAATTTCCCGCTCGAAGATTCTTGAGTCGGCCGTGAAGGTTATGGAGCTGTACGGTGCGTCGCAGAGCATGCTTGAGGTTGAATATTTTGAGGAAGTTGGTACTGGGCTGGGGCCCACGCTCGAATTCTATTCGACAGTGTCGAGGGAGTTCTCCAAGAAGAAGCTCAGGCTATGGCGCGACAATGAACTCACGGACTCGGAATTTGTCACCTGTCCGAATGGATTGTTTCCACGACCGTTGGGTGACGAAGATACAGCCGGCGCGAATGGCGAGCGCGTCCTGAGTCTGTTTCGGGCGCTCGGAAAGTTTGTGGCTCGGTCCATGCTCGATTCTCGCATAATCGATATCAATTTCAACCCGATCTTCTTTCGAATTGGCGACGAGACGATGGGCGTTCGCCCTTCACTAGGAGCCATCAAGGCGGTCGATCCAGCGCTGGCTCGTTCTCTTCAACTGATCAAAAAATTTGCGCTTGCCAAAAAGGAAATCGAGGAGGATCCGTGCCGCTCGGCGTCCCAGAAACTCGCCGAGATCCAAGCCATCACTGTCAATGACACCAATGTCGATGATCTATCTTTAGATTTCACCCTTCCTGGTTACCCTGAAATCGAGCTTGTCAGGGGCGGAGCACAAGTGAATGTTACAATCGACAATGTTCATGAATACGTCGAACGTGTCGTGGCACTCACATTGGGAAGCGGCGTACATCGCCAAGTGGATGCATTCCGGAAAGGATTCTCCCAAGTCTTTCCCTACTCGACACTGAGTACGTTCACGCCGGATGAGCTGTCGTCTCTTTTTGGACAAGTCGAAGAAGATTGGACTCTAGAAAGTAGGTCCCGTTGCCTCTCTCTAGTACCTATATTATACTGACGCGATACTCGTTTTTCTCTCGAAAAGCTCTTATGGATTCCATCAAAGCCGATCACGGTTTTAATATGGATAGCCGCAGCGTGAAAAACCTTCTGCAGGTCATGAGCGAGCTGACTCTGTCAGAGCGGCGCGACTTTCTCCAGTTTACGACGGGTAGCCCGAAACTGCCGATTGGAGGTAATTTTCATTTTCACTCCATGGGAGTATTATGAGATCATAGTACTTCGTTAACTAACATTTTCGTGGCAGGCTTTCGTAGCTTGACACCCACGTTCACCGTCGTATGCAAACCGAGCGAGCCACCGCTTATGTCGGATGACTACCTTCCCAGTGTTATGACATGCGTCAACTATCTCAAGCTGCCCGATTATACTACCATTGATGTCTTACGGAAACGCCTCACTATTGCCATCAAGGAAGGTCAAGGGGCCTTTCATCTTTCATGATGGCAAGGTGTTCATCCGGTTGCTATGCGTTGTACTACGGCCGTTCCAAGAGAGCGTCGCAACGTCGCAATATTGTGGGAGGGGAAGCAATTGAAATCACATTGTGACAGATGGGGAGGGATTTACGTGGGAGATGTTATCGTTTTGTATCTTACAAAAATGGATTACTTTGCCTGCATGCGATCGATAAAATCAGGCTACGAGTTACGCACTACAGAGTACTCATAATAGTGAAGCTCCCATGATGTACGGTGGGCCCTTGGGAGGAGGAGAGAAGTCACCCACGAGAGGGCAGGAAAGGGAGCGAGATGGGCACGATCAATCCATCAACCTGTGTAAGATGTCATTTGACGATACCGGGGTGATGGTGATGCCACCGCAGCAGTACGAAGGAGCAACGCGACTCAATTGGACCCACTTAAACTGAGTACCGGGTGTCTCGAGATTGGAGTACTGTAACTTGCCCTTTGTGCATTAAAAAGATCAAGACAAATCCTTGCATCCGAAACGGAAGACCAGTCAATATGACACCAGTCGCTCGAGCCCAGGCGTCCACGGTCGACGTCGCAACTGCACCCGCATTACGATCTCGCACGTACAAGTCGACCCGACCGCAACTCCAGATGCAATTTCCAGGGCGAAGAAAAGTTGTGAAACCATATACCCGCCGTGGACCAGCGCGATCGCCGAAACAACGCACATTGACGCAAGTTGGCTACGTGACACAGGATTTGACCATCTGGGAGACCGCAAACCTCCGATGGGGGGAACCAGGCCAAGATGTCACAGAGCCGGTCAAAGTTATCGAGGATGGCCTAGGCGGTGAAAGCAACGTGAATCGTGCCGAAGTTGGGCAACATACAGAGCTCCAGGAGTCTTTGCAACTTATAGGCAGCCTATCACCTCGGACGCATCCCCAGATATATTCTGAATCAGCGGGGCCAAGACGCATATCCTATGATGGTACGGGTCTCGGCTCCAGAACAATTGTTATCCAGGAATTCGAGGACGGCGACATCGAAGCTAGACCGCAAGAGGTCAAAACTGATGACATGGTCGAAGTACCGAGGGGGAGTCCGATATCTACTTCGCCGTTGTTTATACCCCAGACCCCAATAAAACAACAAACCCAGAACAATGTGCCCATTTCAAATGCGGCAACTCCCCCGTCGGTGCGGTCCGAGATACCCTCATCGCAGCCGAGCCCATTTACACCAATACCATCCCTGAATTGCAATCTCGGTTCCGGTGGCAAGCTGCGGTCGTCACCGCTACAACATACCTCCAAAATATATGGTGACTCCAAGGACAACGGTGCGGTTGGGATTCGAATGGATTGGCCTGATGTCGCAACAGGAAGGGCAGAGCTGCAGAGGCGACACCGGGACCCCGGCCAGACTTTCTTTGGCAGGGATATTGAGACACAATTGAGCAACCTCGTGCGTACCAGAGGCATCAGCCGCGGTGCAAACTTGTCAACAGGGCGACCGCCGGTTCGCTCACCGCGACGAGCAGAAACCATCGAGCGATCTCAGTACCGAAACTTGAATCGGTCTGCGAGTTCTCAGTGGGCAATCGTGGACACGGCTACCAAAAATAAAAACGCCCTTACAGATGCAAGCCAGTCTTGGGAGCAGGGACTAGGACCGCCACATACGGAAGAGATACCTGATACGGATGAAGAAGTTGAGCTTTATGGCTCCCGCCCGGTATCTCCAGATTTGACACAGGCATCTCTGGTAGCCCTCAAGACCAGGGGCATCACTCGAAGCAGTGGCACCGGCATGTTGACAATTGCGAATTTGGAACCGTTCACATACACGCCGCCGAGGAATGAATATGAGGAAATGCGGAGCCTTGGCAGGCGGCGGACGAACCGGGGAAGGGCGGAGGAGAAGGGAGGGACATCAGACTCTAGTGCAAGAATACCGGGTTCGGCAGCTCAAAACTCGGGTATGCAGGCTCATCAGAGCCAAGTTCTTGAAAGCCAGCGGGTTCCATTAGAAGCAATCCGGGGCCTGGGTCCACAAACAGATCGGTCAGATGTTATCATATCGGTACGACCAGAAGAGGCCCAAAAAATTGTTGACGGGACAAAAGATCACGAATTCCGAAACTACAAGATCCCACAAACGGTCACTCGCTTTTGGCTTTATATCGGCGAGCCCATTTGCGAACTTCGATATATGGCTGTCATCGGAGACAGCTCTCTACGACCAGGAGAGATCGACAGTGACAGTGGGGAGGGAAACTCGGATTTCAACACCCGTCGGATGATGGCTAACTTTGCATACAAGCTTGTAGAGGTCTATAAGCTCAACAACCCAGTTTCCCTCGGGGCGATGAGGAAAAATGGGTGGGTTGATGGACCTCCGCAACGGTACACATATGTGCCACCGGCTGTAGTGGGTGCTCTACTTGCAAACTTACGCTGTAGGCTATTTGGCAGTAACTTCGACGAAACCACAGGAAGGGCTTTGTCCGCTTCGCAGGAGATTGAAGCACAGTTATTTGAGAGCTTTGACGACGAACAACTGCTGCACAGGTCGCAGAGAGCAACGCCCGGTAAGCTGAGTATAATGGCAAGCGGGAAGGACACCGATAAGCTCAAAAATGGGGTCAACGAGTGCGATGGAAAAAGCGAAACTCGACTGTCCCCAGTATCGGTGGCTGGCACTCTGCCCGCACAAGAAGCAATCAAGACTTGCAAACGGCATGCGAATGGTGGGGCAACGGTGACAAGGCTGGCGGTTCGCAGTCCCTCGCCACTAAATGACGGCCCCCCCCCCAGCACTTCCAATCTTGGCCAGGAGGCATTTGGGGGCCACACACTAGCGTCAAACAAAGACGGACGTCAGAAGGGTCGCGTCGGAACATCGCCTGAGGCTCAGGACCGTCAGCCTCCGTGGTATGAACAGCAGCGGCATTGGCAGACACGCCAGCAACCACTGCTTCAATCGTCGCTCTCGCTTGACTCTACACAGATTGCCCTGCCAGAGAGTCTCTACGAAGAGGTACGACAAGCACCGCCGGCCGTGATTCTTGATTCGGAGGATGAGGATGAGGCAGATTAAACAATATATGCGGTCTGGACCCGTTTGGTTTAAGGCATTTAACAATGCTAGGTGTAACTTATCGTGACGGAAATTAACTGGAGTAGGAACACGGGCGGCGTCTGATAGTAGGATCTTGTCACTGGGAACTGGGAATGAAGAAGCCCCTATTTTCAAGACATCAAGACAGAGCCGACAAGTGCACTTCGCCTTGATGCTTGGCTTCCTTCTCTCGCTTCTTTTTGAAAAGCTGCTTCAACATATTTGTTCCGCCACTTTCCTTTTTGTGGTGCACAGAATCCGAGCCAGATAGCAGCGAGGGAGATGATGCGGACGAGGCGGACTTGGTGTTGCCCAGCCTGGTCCCTTCGTCTTTGTGATTTTCATGGCGCCGAGAACGACGACCTGAGCCAACAGATGCATCCCCGGCGGAAAAACCCCTGCTACTTTTCCGGCTAGGCATTTCTTGCGGTGGACCTGTCTCTCCAACTCCCGTCCTGCTATGGACGCGGCTCTGGTGTCGCTTGCTGTGGCGGTGGCTACGACCGCTTCGTTGGGATTCAGCATCCGCGCCTGGTGGGCGGGCGAGACGGGTCTTGAAACTTTTCAAAGTGCGCTCATCGTCGTCTCCAACACGCGAACGCATCGCCTCTGGGCTAATAAGCTCGGCATCGACGACCTCACTGCCCTGTTCGAGGTCGGACATGTCTTCGTAGTCACACGGAGGTACGATTCCGCGACGCCAGCTTTCGATGGTGCTCAGATCCTCTTCCAGCACGAGTGCCTCATCGAAACTATCGGACACCATTGTCGGCGGTGCTTTACCGGCAGCTGGAAGAGCATCGTAGAGTCGTGTAGACGGGGGAGCTGGCTCGGTCAGGGACTTATTTTGTGATTGTTCCGGCGAGCAGCCACGGGCTTCGAGTGCCTGTCTGCCGTCGGTGACGCGCTTGACGATCTTCCAACCGCCAAAAGCCACAACGGTAATCCCAACAGCTATACTGGTGCCTATAAGGAACTGTGGACTCGCCAGTAGTGCGAATACAGCCGGGCTGCCACCTTTAACAATGCCCAGAAAGGTCGGGCTCAGTTTGGCCAGGAGTGCAGATAGCTCAGCTAGGGTGAGAGCGACGGCCGCAGCCGCTTCTGGGCTGTCCTGGAGGTGGGCGATGATGGAAGCAGCAGTATGATGGATGCACTGGGCTTCGTCGAGGAGGGACTCAATACAGTCTATGAGTCTTTTGGCTTCTGCCTCCTTACGCTCCCCGGGCCGATCCGTGGCTTCACCAATAGGCGTTGTCGGATCTAGATCGTAGCGAGAGGCTAAGTCGGGGGGGATGTCTCCGTATGCCAGGTGCATGTCGATGGGCTTCAGTCCGCATTCGGGTGACGGGCCAGACTTTGGGCGGCTCACCATCGACGTGTGTGGTATTGGAGCCGGAGTGCCGGATACGTTTTCAGAATCAGTCGGGGTGTCTTGCAATCGAATGTTTGGTTGAGGCGCGTTCGGATGAGTGGACCGCATCAGCGCAGATGACCGCACAACAGTCGAGACCTCAGAATAGGTGCGTAGGTTCCTCTCAGTTAGCAGAGGCCGGGGCTTTTGGTTATCGCTGTGGCCTAGACGGCCGCGTTCACGGGCAGGGCCAGAGCGGTGGCTACGGCCACTAGCACTGCTGCTGCGGTGGGACCGATGGGAGCGCTGGTTCTGCGATGCGGCGCGCGAGCGCCGACTGCCGTCATCTTGCGAGAGTCGGTTGCCACTCTCGAGAAGGCGGGGCCGGCGAGCGTTCTCGATGCTTCTCTGGCCATATTCACGTTCACCAAGGCTAATACCATCATCAAACTCTTCGACAAAAGGGCCATAGGTGAAGTTGCCAGTCGGGTCGTGAAAAGGACGCGCGTCGCGGAAGACGCCAGCCCTTTCCTGCTTCAGTGCACCTTTTTTTTCCCGGTAGGCAGTCCTGGCCTCTTTGAAAATGCCGAGGAGATGCTTGCCCTGTCATAGTTTCGGGGCGATGTCAGTGAGGCCAACAGGGATGAGGGGGGGATGAGGGATTGGCCGCAATGGCCGGGAGGAGGGCTTTGGTGAGGCGTGGAAATGCTGTGAACACACCGTGCTGATGACCTTGCCGGAATTGTTGATGATGGTGATCGTTTGGTCAAACGACATGCTGGAAATCACTGACAGCTCGTCCTGCCGGAGCTGACGAGTTGAGCGAGAAAGGATTAGATATATTTTCCACCAGGGCGAGGTGGTTAGCGGTGATGGTGAGACCTCAGTACAGGAGGCTGTGGGTCGGTTATGAAGCGGTGAAACCGGGGAGAGAGCGACGATAGATTCTGAGGACCAGATGCATTATTCAAGCATGGTCCATGATATTGCCTGTAGTAATGACTTGCCAGAGCGTGCAAGCTGGGCAGGAACACGAGCCCAAACCGTTACATGGTGAGGGACGAAAGGAGGTGAAGCCCAAGGCCGTTTGGCTGGCCGACAATGATTGGCTTTCCCGCCTGTCCTATTGCCTAGGACCCGTATTTCATACACGTAGCAGGCGACGCGCAGGCCACCCAATAATATGATTACTTTAGGAAACTGGCCTATTACTTTGCTGTCGCGCCCAACGGCGGTCTGGGATAGTCACGTGTCTAGTGAGGGATGGCACGCTTTCTACAGCCACGTGATGAGCATCATGAAATTGCTTCTCCTTCACGGCGGAAGGGTCCCCCCACATATGGTGTCAGGAGGACCGGGCAGAGCGATACTTTCAGCCTCGCAATCGCTAAAATGGAGGCCCAAAAATCTGCGCTGATCCCTACGGAGTAGGTTTTGGCCGGTAATCTAGAGAAGTGGCCGTTCTGATTGGTCTACAGGTGGGACGGCTTCGCGCATACCGGAGAGTGGACCCTCCAAAAATGGCTGGAGCCGTTTATCCGCCCTAATATTATCGGCAAGCCAAAACGGCTTTGCCGAGCTTGCTCTTGTCACGTCAACCCCCTTGCTGGTCGGAGCCATAAGCACAGGCAAACAAAAAGCTCAAACGACCAGTCCTGATATCGTAAGAAGGTGGCATTGCCGCCTCCATATTAACAACAGCACTACTCCGTAGGCTCGGACCTCCCTGCTGGCCGACAGATTCGTGGCCGAGTTGGAAATAAGCCGGCGGATCTGCACGACACGCGTGCCTGCCCAGCGCGCCTTGACAAGAATCATAGTATCATGAAGAGGTGGCATTTGTCTTGCGCTATGTGTGACGGTGGACGGTGCCACGGTCTTCGACCAGCGATTTTAGAGCGGTCGCGTGGTGGTATTCACTTGTTGGGTGTAAGATACGGGTTCCGGTTATTTTACAACATGTCCTGCTGGCCTTCGAAGGCTGGCGCCAAATAATGTGCTGGCTATTCTGGCTAGTCCCCATACTTACGTATCACTCTGGACGATGCATGGCAGGTTGCGACAGTCTCGCTGCTCCGTGCGAGACTTTTCGCGGACGGACGTCGTTATGCGTTGGATGAATACGATTCGCCGAGGGTTGGCCGGCGCGGGCCTTTCCCAGAGCTAGTACGGAGTACAGCCCGCGGGCTTGCGAGACATGAAGGGTGGAGCCATACCGCTCTAGTTGTATCTCAGTCGCACTCGTACGTCGTTTGTTCTTACGACGTGCGAACAGAGTACGGTGCAGTAACTGGCAAGCTCCTCCCCTCCTACGTCGTAGGGCCGACGAATAGCAGCCGGGTATGAAGAACTTCTCTGCCACGGCAGGGATGGCTGGAATGGTGAGGCACATACGTCGTAGTACTCTTACTCGTAGTGCAGCGAGGCCCACTAAAACAGTTCGCAAGTCCATTGCTTTGGTCTGGGGACAGGGGGGTTCAGCTGGACATGCCCACCACTAGCGATCCTTGCCGAATTAGGACAGCACCAGCAAGGCACGAAGCTTTTTTTTCCTGGCGGAGAACCGCCCGCCAGCTGACTTCGGCGACACATCCGTCCTCAAGGCTGAAGGTTCTGCCGAAGACTAGCTGAGACCCGGCGTTTCCTTGGGGCCCTCGCGTCCCCTCGCGCCGGCTTCCTGCATGTTGCTCCTGATGGTGGTGCTGTTTGCACGCCGATTTTGCCAGATACTCTACCTGCGCGCGCTTGGCCACGGCAACATTTTCACCGGCCAGAAAGGCAGATGTTACTCGCACATGTAAAGGGCAACGGCAGACGGATGGCCTAGCCGTCTTTACGACATTGCGGCCGCTAGTTGAGACATCCACTATGTAGGCAGCTGAAGTGAGGTCTTATACGGAGTCCCCGAGATGCGCTCTTCACCTAAAGGGGGTCGTTAGATTGGGGTCACGGTTGGCCCTTTATTGACACTCAGTGTGGCTCTTATCTTCACTACCCCCCTCTTACCGTCCTCGTAAGGGTCTGTTGGACACCCTGTACGCCGAAAACCAGACACACCACATGCAGAGAGTTCGGTGTCGCTCCATACCCTAAGCCTCGTGTCTGAGCCGGCTTTGCCGTTCGTCCTCCTCGTACTTGCTGTCTCATGACGTACGGTCATTTCATTTTTGCACTCTGTAGGGCTTGAGAGGGCAGCTTGATATTACATGGCGTACTCGTAAGATACATATTTGGTCTGCGATAATTTTGCGTCCTCGCATGCCATGGCAAAACGGTGCCTGGATGTCTCCGCAGCCCCTCTCCACCCCCCCCTTCGCTCTCCCCTTACCATCCATTCCCCTCCTCTTCCTGTTACTATTATGTATATATCCTGGGGTATTTTCTTCCGCCACGGAGCCACTATATCATTCTCTACTGCAATGAACAAGCCCTGCAGACTAGACCAGCAAGACTGCTCTCGACGCAGCACCGAAGCCCTTCGCTGCTGGGCCCTAACGACGAGGCTGTCGGTCTTGGCTCACTTGGATATCGGCCTCGCACACATTCAGCCCGTTCATCAAATAGGATAGCCCTCGAATCATACCAGACGAGCACAGCCCAACACACAAATGGTCAACAGTCAGTTAACTGAGGCCACCAATACAGCGAACGGAATATAAGACAGTTCTGCCCGGCCGAGGAAATCGTGGATAGGCCGGAAAGCCACCACAAATCCGAAACCGGATTCCCCCCGCGAAGCAAGGAAAGAATGGCGGCTGGGAATAACTTGATCCAGCCCGTGTTCTTCGACCAACCTGCGCAGGCCATCGGCTCCATAGACCCAGGAACTTTGCCCGCCGCCCCAGGTATGCCGAGCAATTCCCCAATGGAAAAGGGCGCCATGAATTTCGACGATTATGTCCGAGGCAGCCAGAACTCGGCAACAAGCCTCGCAGTATCACTCGGAGCAGGCGCCGCAGCTGCGTCCCTAGTTCCTCAGCCATTGTTCGGCGGCATTCCGGACGCTGGGTCTCTGCCAGCACAGCATGCGGCAGCGGCTTCGGATGAGCCACAATCCATCGTGGCACGAGCTTCGTCCGGAGACTTGCGAGGAATCATGCTTCCCGGGGCGATATACCATCGCCGCGTCGGGCATACTTTTCCACAGCGGCGATATGCGGTTCTCCTGGACGAGCCTATCGCGGACACCGAGTGTGGTGCGGCGATTCTTGAGCCAGGTACCGAGAACGTGTACGGATACATCGTACACATTGGCCGCTACTCTCGCGTCCAGGTTGCGTATGCTGTTGCCGTTGCCGATGCTTTCTTGGATGTCGGCAGCCGATTCGATGAGGAAGCCCGCCATGCCACATTGTGGTATGACAAACAGCGGAGGACACTGCCACTGTGTCCAGGCACTTCCACCGCATGTGAGGAGACGAGGATGAGCCATGGTATGGCAGTGGAAGAAGCATCCCCATCGGCCTACATCATTCGTGAGTTGTTTCCGCGTGCTCTCTATGGCATGCTTGTAGCGTCCATCAGTCCCTGCCGGGCCCCGAGTTGCTGACAAGCACGGCCTCGGCCTTGTCATAAGAGCCCCCGATGATGCAAACCCAGTCGCGCTTTGCTTATGGCGGAACTGTTGAGGGCGGATTCATAGTGTCGGCTGCCTCAACCCCCGCACTGCCGCTGGCGAAGCCCTCGCCCAGCCCCCCCGTCACCATGATACTTCCGGCACACCGTCAGACATGCACAGCCCAGCACGGCCAGAAGAAGGACTACCAGGCTCAATTTGTTCATTACAGGAGCACTGGAGCGGATGGGGGGGTGGTTGGCGGGCCAGACACGGATTGCGATGGAGGGCAGTTTCGGCTCATTCCCGACGACGAGACGACAGACGAGGACACCCCGATCAATGAGCTTCTACCGGACAAGAAATGTCCGTTCCAGACATGTGCATACCATAAGAAGGGCTTTGTACGGAAGCATGATCTCGTCCGGCATGTCATTACGCACTATGATGGACGACTGTATTGCGGCTTCTGTCCGGACGACCTCGCAAAGTCGTTTGGCCGTCCCTTTCTGCGGGTAGAACCGCTTAAACGCCACCTGGCTGTCGTCCACCACGCCGCCAAGTTCCGGAAGACACAGAACACCACGGAGACGTATCTCAAGTCACGACTGAAAGAGTACAGAGCAATGCATGGAGGTCATTGTAGCATATGCTCTCGAAAGTTCTCCGAGGCTGGGAAGCTGTACAATCACATTGAGGGCTGCGTTGTTCGGTTACTGTTGGATCGAGCTAACACGGACGATTCCGGGTTACAGGTCGTACAGTTGGAGTAGAAGGGGTGGACAAGTGGCTGAGGGAAGGATAGAAAAGTACTCGAGCCCCCAAAAAGGGTCGGTGGGAAGGATTGCGGTTTTGATTTCTAGGGACTGTAGAGCTACGGTCAGATATCGGGAGACACCAAGACAGAAGACAATAAAAATAACGAAACATAGCAGGGTCCGACATAATCATAAGATCTTACGGCCCAGTACGTGCCTGTACCATATCTACGATCACGAGCCACTGTTGGCCTCTCGGGCGACGGCGAAAACATGAGGAAAAATCCGACTGTTGCTATCGAGCCAGGGAAATAGCAGCATGCCCTAGGCGGAGAGATCCCCGTGTTCGACACACGGAGTAGCCAGACGCGAGAGGACGGGGCCAATGGGGCCAGATGTTCATGGGCATTTCCAAGGCCAACGTCCATCGGCTGCATCCCCCGGGCTCCTCTGGAGCCCATACCAGACCATGAAAGTATGCTCCAATATTTGAGGGGCCCCAATAGGAGGCTACACAGAGGTGCCCGGCAACCAAGTGCTTCAGCGCGGCCAAGTCCACCCCGCCCAAGGCACCGAAAAGGGTTCCGGGTTGCCTGCCGCATGATTCGTACAGCTGCGATGGGCAGACTTTATATTGAAATGCGATTTGCGTCGAGATGAATACTGCTAGAGCGGGGGGTTGTTATGGAAAGGGCACAGGCTGCATCATTGGACTTGAGTGGGAGAATGCCCTGAGGCGGGGATTGGGGCGAAGAGGAAAGATCTGGCTTTTGTCGCGTCATCATCGGATACATCGACTCCTTTCCCACACGAACAGCTGCTCCTTGATGGAGGCACCGGACAAGGATGTGGCACTGGATTTACTTATTGGCCGACAGACAGTCGCCACCCCCCCCCCCCATTGCAAGGAGGAAGCCGTGGACAAAGAGTTGCATGCAAAAGCCCCTCTCTTCTGCGCAAATTCCAGCACGCTCGCGACACCGCCGTGCTCTGGAATTTTAGCGTCTGCATGACGACATCTGCGTGGGGAGCTTCCTTTGCCTTCAACGTTACCAAGGGATGCAGCCAACCTCTGTAAGCTCGTGTCGAGATTTTCCGTAGCTGCTTGAAATTGTTGGCCTCGATGCTCTTCCATGCGCCTCTGGCCACTATGTCCACCCCTACAGCAGCTATCCTTTCTGTCTATCTCTTCAGCTCTATGGAATTCCCCCCCACCCGATACATCTCTGCTTTGCCGTGGTCCTTGGGGGTGTAGAAGAGTGCTCAATTGAAAATGCCGTAAAGCAACTATGAAGCTGGACGGTCCGGATCGACGTGCGTGTCGGTGTTAGTACGAGTATTTGGCGGGATACTGTGCTCGAGATCTTTTGTGTTAAATGCCGTCCAAGCATAATAAAGGTAAGTTTGGTAGTCCTACTAACGGGGACGTCCGCAGGGGCGAAATATGTGCGCCGCTGGTCCACGACAGTTACTCGTAGTCATTGGCGGGCCAGGCGATCTCAAAGGCGGTGGGGCGGCAGTGATCGTAAGACATATCTTCGATAGTGATTTACAAGAACTTGAATCTGGAGATCGATGCAACGTTTGGCTCAACTCGATCCCAGCCTTTGAGGGACAACATGCCATAAACCAGGACTTTACTTGATAATCACGTGGCTGTACGCTACTCGTGGCAATCAGATGCTTCGGTGGTCTGATTTAGCATGGTGGGTTTTACAAACACGAAGATGGAAAGCGATGCCGGAGATTTCTTGTCCCTCGTCATCGTTGCGCCCACGCATCTGCTAACCCATGATATTGCAATGTCCCGGCAACTATCTATCCCCTCGCCTCCTATTACAAAAATCCGGGAGAAGTTACTCGTACACCAGGCCGTTTTCCTACCAGCTACTCTATCGCAAACAGAGCACGATTGTGCGCACCTCGCAAGCAAAAACTATGTCCGAGATTACGGCAGGAAAGGGACCACTCAAGAAGCGATCCGTGGTATCATCTTTTATCATCAAGTATCCGGGAGGGGATATAGATGGCGCTAAACCCCTGGTTGCCCTTTTCAAAAGGAGTGACAAAGTCAGCACCTACAGGTGAGACCGGGAAATACGGTTAATCAATGCTATTCATGAACTATGAGGCTCATGCAACCCCTGGGAGACTAGGCATCATCTTGCGCCAATCTCTGGAGGCATTGAAAGCGACGATGCTTCGCCACTGGCTGCCGCCTGTCGCGAGTTGTGTGAGGAAACGACGCTGACACCGGAAACCCTGGAATTGATTCGCCAGGGTAAGAGCTACACGTTCAGCGATGATATTGTTGGCCGGGAATGGACAGTTTACCCGTTTGCCTTTCGACTGAAAGCGCCGGAGAGTGCGATCCAGATCGACTGGGAACACGAGGGATGGGGATGGTATGACCCACTGAACGTGGAAGACTCTGAGAAATTTGGTGGTGTGCCTCATTTGGCCGAGAGCCTACGCCGTGCTTGGTTTGAGAAAGATCTGGGTGGAGGCCCAGACAGCGCTGGTGCCCTCCTGGCGAGCGGACTTGACCGCATCAGAACCGATTATCAGAGTGGGGCCCGCGAACTCGCTACCTCTGCCCTGCGCACGCTGAAGGATGTCATACAGGCACTGGAGATCTCGCAGCTCGCGCCAGCTGCCGGAGTTGACTGCTGGTGGGCCCTGGTACGTATGACGGCCTGGCATCTGTGGAAGAACGGCCGCGAGAGTATGGGCGCAGCTATTTTGAGCACGCTACTCGGCGCTCTTGGTGGCATTGAGGACACGATACGACAGCGCCGTACGTACTCAGATTCAGCGGACTTGGTGAGTTTGCGGGACGCGGTGACCGAGGATCTCAACCGGCGCATTGTCCTGAGAGCATCTTCGACCCGGCCCGTAAGTGAAGCATTGAGGAGCTATCTTGAAAAAAGCTTTCCAGAAGGCCACACCCTCTCTATCTTGACCCTCTCGGAGAGTTCCACCATCACGAGCTTCTTAAGTCAACTACTGTCACATTCCCATTTTTTCTCCATTGACCTTCGTATCCTGGAGTCACGTCCTCTTTTCGAAGGAGTATCACTTGCCGCCAATCTTGTTCGCTCCGTCAAGTCCAAAATCGGCCAATCGACTGCCAGACACAAGATCACAATCTACACAGATGCCAGCGCGGCGCTGGCAGTCCAAGGCGCCGATGTTGTCTTGCTAGGTGCAGATCGCATAGCTGCTTCGGGCGCAGTCAGCAACAAAACAGGCTCGCTCCCGGCTGTCCTCTGTGCTAAGCAAATCCGGCCCACTGCGACAGTTGTTGTCTTGGGGGAATCTGAAAAGATTGCGATCCCCGGCGATCCACACCAGCATATAATAGAAGACAACGATGCGATACAGCTGTCACGGGTCTGGCACGATAACTCGAACAGCAAGCATGTGCAAGAGGCTGCAGCTGTTTTAGACAGCTTTATTGAACCGTCGGCAAACACCAAGCTAATGGTTGGAGGGGATACCGACGCCGTCATTTTGCGGGTGCGAAATGTTTTCTTTGAGTGGGTTCCGCCAGAACTAATTGACGTGTATGTGACCGAGTTCGGTGTCTGGTCAGTGCGGGATATTAGCCAACGCTCAGAGATGGTTGGGGCGGAGACAGAGAGGTTTTTTGGCAACCTTTAAAGTTGGGGGCGAGGCTTCTCTCCGGACAATTTAGCCTTGTAACAATATTACCGGCAAGACGATTGGCCAAATCTAACCCCGCCGATAACTGCACTACGGAGTACGGAGTATTTGCCGATACGGTAAAAGATACATTACCCAAGTCCTAATCCGCTATTCTATGGGTTATATAGGCAGAACATAGCTACAGACATACTACTTATAGCGCATAAGCTGCTAAGCCTGAATTATCCTTTATCTCCTTGAGGCCTATTTTATGAACTTTTTTGTGGGGCGTTGTTGACATTGGTGTACATAGAACGCGGCCATTTTAGTCACGCGCGCGACAGTCCCCCATAGTAAATTGTATGGAGACCTGTCCTTTTGTTGACAAATTTAGTCAATTGCTATTACGAAGTATGGCTGGAGGAAAGCGCAAAGATCCGCCAGTTTTTGGCGAAAAGGCCTGCAAAAAAACACGCTCAACAACAGTACCGAATACCCCTTCCTCGCCGCTGTTGCCGCTGCCAAATACGCTGCCAAATACGCTGCCAAATGCGTCGAAATTCGAGTCCTCTCGGCTACTCCCTTTCAACCGCCAAATTTTCGAATTACCTCCTACCTTATTCGAAATTTTTGCTTTGTTTTGCCCTCTTACGCTGGTCTACGAATGGGTTCAATATATCAACGAGCGGTCACCAGAAGATTGGCAGCCTACCTACGCAGAGGAGGTTTACTTGTTTTTTGGGATGTTAATCTACATGACCTACAGCCCTTTGCCGTCAATGCGCAAGTATTGGAAGTTATCGACTATTACGCCAATTCATCCTATTGCTAGATTTATGTCAAGAGATCGCTTTTTTGGACTGTACCGACGCTTTTGTACGTGGGATACGCAGGATTTAACAACAACTTCGTCGGTATTCAGCAAAATTAGAGGCTGGAGCAACCATATTCAAGCTACGTCTACAGCCTACTGGAGGCCCTCGTCAGAAGTCAGCGTTGACGAGGCCATGGTTCGATTTACTGGCAGAAGTAGAGATATCGTCCATATGCCTAATAAGCCTATACCTGTAGGCTACAAAGTTTGGGTTATTGCAGACGCTGGCTACTTCTTGAAGTGGATTTTTCATTCAAAAGGCAACGGCCCTGTTGAGTACGATTCAAAAACTTATCCAACTTTGGCTCCTACGCAGGGCGTTGTAGTCGATCTCCTTCAAAAACTACCTCCTCCGCCGTCTCCTGCGCATGGCTACCACTGTTTTATGGACAATCTTTTCGCTACACCTGAATTATTCGACGAATTGCGCAATACTGGCATTGCAGCAACAGGGACAACGCGGTTGAATCGAGTAGATAGTAGGCAACTGGCTACCTTGAAGGCGCAAGAAAAAACCAAAGACTGTATCCCTTGGGGCACTGTTTTTGCTCGAAAGCATCGAAAAAACAACGTTATGCAAATTGGCTTCAAGGACAACGCCTTTGTGCTTTTATTAAGCACGCGATACGACGGCTACGAGGAGGCAGTTGAAAGACTGCGGCGACGGCCTGCAAAAACGTCAACAAGCGCAAAGACTGCCCGCGTCCCCTTCGGCGATCAGCCAACAAAAATCCTACCAATCCCGCAAATTATTGACTCCTACAACCACCATATGAATGGCGTTGATATTGGTGATCAGTTACGGGCTGAATACGCTCCAAAACAGCGATTTCGGCGCGGTGGGCAGCAGGCTCTCCTCTTTCTTTTTTTGCTTGAAATTGCAGTCACAAACACCTACCTACTACAGCGGTACGGCTGGCAGACTCCAGCCAAAAGCCAAAACGACTTCAGAGAGCAGTTATTTACGCAGATTTTTGAAAAATTCGGTCAACCAGTCGCCCTTCGCAATGCGGGACTGGCCGCGATTTCAAATGAAGGGCATCACCAGCAAATTCACCTGCCAAATAAGCCTTATTGCGCCTTTTGCTCGTCAAAAAGGCGTAATACTGTGCTTACAGAGTCACCTTTAGCAAAGGCGCCGCGGCAGACTGCCCGTATTACAACAGGCTGCCTGCAATGCGGCGTTGCCTTGTGTAATAATTCAAAAAGGGACTGCTGGAGCAAGTGGCATTCAGGGGGTGCAAGGGGCGGGCAGCAGTAAACAAGAGTGACATATTTTTAGGTAGAAATTGCAGGTATCTTTTTGTACTAGTGGGTCAATTACAAGGATTACAGCCAATAAGTGCATCGCCCACAAAAAAGTTCATAAAATAGGCCTCAAGGAGATAGGGAAGAGGAGGGGAGCCTAAGTAGTAGTACTATATTAGTAGCAAAGGTAGAAATTGTAGCAGCGGAGGTACTGCTTAAAGCAAAGGCAGTGGCAGTTAAAGCGCTGCAACAGCGTAAGCAGTGCACATAGCAAGGCAAAATGCGTATCATAACTAAGTGCAGGCTGCGGTACGTCGTACAAGCAGATAGGCTTGTAGCGGTTAGGTTGCAGGATCCATCTAATGTATCTTTCTTTTTATCGGCGAATAGTGCAAGGAGCAAAACCATAGTGCAACTAGCAACGCTCTACTCCGTAATATGATACATAATATAGCACGTGCTGTAGGGAGATAGATGAGTAAGCGAATGGGTGCTCTAGAAATGGGTGCAAGTAATAATACGCTATGCTAATAATATGACAACTCTACCTTTCTCCCCCCATATTATGTTCTCTCCAGGAGTTGTGGCCGAATACATAGCAGAGCTCTGATATCACGCCGTTAGTATTTCATACTTCATCCCACCTTGGATTTCTAGCACACCTTTACACAACGGGATAGCGGGCCTTTTTGTGTATGTCGGTATTCGGCTTTGCCGTCCGGCGCAATTTCACTCTCTTTCTTTCCCCTATCGACGCCACATTTCTCTCGCAGAGCTGCACCTCGACAGCGGTTCTTGAGATACAAACCAATATATCGAACCATGGATCACCCCGTCCGCATTCGTCCGCCATCTTCAATTGCGCCCTCTGGGACTAACCGGAACTCCAATGGCTTCGGTTCTGCGCGCACCATTGTGCTTGGCCTTTCGAGAATCCTCTTTGCTGCACTTCCAGTGGCTTCCGTCTCTGCAAACCCCGTTCCATACCTACACTCTTTCAATTATGAAAGTAGCCAGAACACTCTTGGAGGAGGCGATGGAGATGACATGGAGCCCGAATCAGGGCTTTGGATACTTTATCTCGCATCCGCTGTCCTTGTCCTTCTGGGAGGTGCATTTGCGGGCTTGACAATCGCGTGAGTTGATTATATCTGCGCTCTCTCTTGTCCGGCTCCGCACCGGAATTGTGGTCGCGACTGGCGGACCTGGAAGTCTACTAACAATCGATTATAAAGATTGATGGGACAGGATAGCATATACCTCCAGGTACTTTCGCGCGACGAGACCGACCCGCAGCAGAAAAACGCGAAACGAGTCTACGATCTTTTACAGCGTGGCAAGCATTGGGTCTTAGTGACGTTGCTTCTCTCGAACGTAATTGTCAATGAAACCCTCCCTGTTGTGCTTGATCGCTGCCTCGGAGGTGGTGTTGCTGCCGTTGTGGGAAGCACGTTATTGATCGGTATAGTTCCTCTACATGCCAACCCGGGCAGCCATGCGTCTTATAGGGAAAGGGGATGAGGCTGACAGAGAGCAACAGTGGTTTTCGGCGAGGTTTTACCGCAATCAATCTGTGTCCGCTATGGACTCCAGATTGGCGGCACAATGTCCAAGCCTGTGCTGGCCCTCATGTGGCTGTTGGCGCCAATCGCATGGCCCACGGCCAAGGTGCTGGACCGTGCTCTTGGCGAAGATCACGGAACTGTGTACAAGAAGAGTGGCTTGAAGACGCTAGTGACGCTTCACCGGTCTCTTGGAGAGGTCTCGGAAAGGCTCAACCAGGACGAGGTGACCATCATCAGTGCTGTTTTGGATCTCAAGGAGAAGCCCGTCTCTAGCGTCATGACCCCCATGGAGGATGTTTTCACCATGTCCGAAGATACCGCGCTGGACGAAAATACAATGGACCTGATCCTTTCTGCGGGCTATTCTCGCATCCCTATTCACGAGCCTGGCAATCCAACCAATTTTATCGGCATGCTCCTGGTCAAAATCTTGATCACTTACGACCCGGACGACAAAAAGCTTGTCAGTGAATTTCCTCTGGCGACACTACCGGAAACTCGCCCGGAAACAAGCTGCCTTGATATCGTCAATTTCTTCCAGGAAGGCAAGTCGCACATGGTGCTTGTATCACAATACCCGGGTGAAGACCATGGGGCCCTGGGTGTTGTTACGCTGGAGGATGTGATCGAGGAGCTGATTGGGGAGTATGTTGCGTCTATCTACCTCGTCATTTCTGATCGTTAATGGTACTGACAAACATACCAGGGAAATTATCGACGAATCCGACGTTTACATTGATGTGCATAAAGCAATCCGTCGCCTGCAGCCTGCTCCACGGGCCCGTCCGATCCGCCACCAAGCGCTGGGCGGTGATCTAGTCGACCCAGCCTCGGCCAACGGAAAGACAGCGGCTACTGATGTCGTTGGCGATCCAAACCGGTCTCAGCAGACTGTGGACGAACATGTCTCTCCATCTACGGATACAGTGGTCCTGTCCTCCAGTCCCAAGGCTACCATGTTCATGATGCGGCGCTGCTCGACAGGCGCCGATGGCCGCCTCACAAAGTCTACTGTTCCAGTCCGAACGAACATTGATGAGGTGTGGCAGCATCTGCGCCATCTTGGACCTTCCAACCGAGCCAACAATCCAAAGAATACCCGATCGACGACCGTAAAAATCAAGACAGCGATTGCTGGACCGCGCGTTAGCTCGACCCAAGGTGACCGATCGGATTCCGCTAGGCCTGAAGATACTTTAGGGCACGAAGAGCGCGAAGAGCATGATGACGAGACTTATGACGAGACGACACTGTTGCTCAAGTCGAAGCGGCCCGACAGTGGTGGTGCATGTGATTCTTCACAAGACTACGGCACACAAAGCGTTGTAGGTACTCTAGACGCCGTATCACGGGCTCAGCTCCAAACGTCGACTACCATAATCGGCGCGAACATTACTCGAGGCGCCGACGCCAACGGCCAAGAAAAATCGGGTGCGGGGGCTGCTTCGCAACAGGGCTCCATCGGCGGTGGTAGTGAAGCCGGTGACGACGGCGCTGCGGCGCAAGGTACACGGCAGTCCGGCTCAGAAGAGCGAGGGAGTGCCACCGACCTTGTGATACTGGCGCCGGATACCAGCGTTGTGATTTCTCGACGGCCTGTTGTCCGCAGCGGCAGCATCATGGAGAATGTGATCGAAACTAGGGGCATTCGCAAAGTGGTATTAGAGACGAACAGCTCGGCTGAGGATGACGATGATTCAACAGGGCATCGCGAACAACGACATACCCTTACCAGTAGGCGTCATAGCCCTGAGGGGGAAACTAATGATGCAGACGGTCCTGTGCCAGAGGCATCATCTGAAGCAGCCGGTGACAAAACGTCGGAGGAGTTGCCCCAGCAAGGCACCGGAGCAGCAGCAGCGAAGAAGAAGCACCGGCGTAAGAGGCGGAAGGCAAGCAAGACCTAGGGTTTACGGTCTAGGTCGCGGTTTTGTTGCCGAGGGGTGGTGGCTGGTTAACAGCAATGTACAGCTTCTTGTATCTTACGCTCAACGTTTTATTTTTGAATTGTTATTAATAGGTGTGATGGGAGGTATCGATAAACCGGCCAACTTGTAATTTCACATCTCACAGGAGGGGGCCTGATACGGGACCTCAGGCTAGGAGGGCTTTAACAAAAGATTAGCTGGTGTCAAACGGATATCAAGACAACTCCGTTTTCATTGTCATGGCAACACGAAAATCGAAACCAGAGCGACGAATTTAGGTGTGGACGACTTGACAGGGACACGGCGAAAAGAAGACCCGTCTCTGGGTTATGTCGAGCCAGTTATCGGAATAAGTTTAGCCCTGCAGCTACATAGCTACTAGCTGCGCGGGGAAGGGCGAGGAGCGAAGGAACGGACAGTTTAGCGGCATGCACATGGCTTGTCCGCTGTGGCAACGCACTGGAGGGGTAAATATGGGGTAAACTAATATACCGCTGTCGCTGCGATCCCGAGCTGATTGCCGCCGGAATCCTGTGACGAGGAGACTGCTGCCCTCTACGAATAGTCGGGGATCGCGGCCGATGGGAATTGAACCACTTTTCGACCAATACTACCATTGGAGTGAATACATCAAAAAACGAAACCGTTGGTCGAGTGTGACAAATACTCATCGAAATGCCTCTCCACCACTTGATGATCGGAACGTGGACGCCTCCAGGCGCCATCTTCACAGTTCAGTTCGACGATGAGACGCTGGAACTCACGCTCGTTAAGAGGACTGGAATCCCCGACGACGAGCCGATATCCTGGATGGCTTTGGATGTAAGAAGAGTACCCAACAAGCCCTGGGGTGGAAAATGCTCACAGGACTGCGCAGCATACCAAGAAAAATCTCTTCGGCGCCGCAATGAAGAAGTGGACCAGTTTCGCCATTAAAAGCCCGGACGAGATCATATACGAGGCATCCCATCCCATTGGCGGCGACCGTGAGCCTTTCTATTCGTCGTGTATTTTAAAAATCATCGCGGCAGACTGACACCCCAGCAGCGGAAGCGAGGTCCAACAGCACTAACACGAGAGCTATATTTCTGTTACCGGCCCGGAAACCACCGTATGCGGTGTACTGCAACCCCTTTTACAAACATGCAGGATACGGCAACGTGTTCAGCGTTGGGCCAACAGGAGCACTGCACGAAAACGTCCAGAACTATGCCTACCAGCCAAACTCTGGAATACATGGCATGGTCTTCGACCCGACAGAGACGTATCTGTACTCGGCGGACTTGACAGGTAACAAGCTGTGGGTCCACAGGAAGAAGAATGCGACGGCAACCGGCGGCGGCGTCAACAATAGCAATCTTGACGATGGCCAAGTAGAGCTGGTGGGTTCCGTCGATGCGCCGTCGGCTGGTGACCACCCGCGCTGGGTTGCCATGCACCCATCCGGACAGTATCTGTACGCTCTGATGGAAGCTGGCAACCGCCTGTGCGAGTACGTTATCGACCCGATCAGTCATCTCCCCATCCACACCCACCACGCCTACCCTCTGATCCCGCCGGGCCTCGCGACGCACGACCGAGAAACCGGAAAGGGCTTATACCGCAGCGATGTGTGCGCGCTCGACCGTAGCGGCCGTTATCTCTTTGCCACGGCACGAGCCAACAGCCCGGACCTTACCGGATATATCGCTGCCTTCCGCCTAAGGAGTTGTGGCAGCATAGAGACACAGATCTGCCTCAACCCCACGCCCACAAGCGGTGGCCACTCCAACGCCATTTCTCCTTGCGACTGGTCCAATGAGTGGCTGGCAATCACCGACGACCAGGAGGGCTGGATTGATATGTACCGGTGGCGGGACGAGTTCCTTGCCCGGGTGGCGCGCTTGCGCATCCCGGAGCCAGGTTTCGGCATGAATGCCGTGTGGTATGACTGAGCAGAACGCTACTAATATTACCAGCCCAGCCGTGTACGGCCAGGAAGAAAATGTCGGCAGAATAGAATTGCGGGATGTCTCCTATTATCTCAGTTATGGACAGTACGGAGATCATACAGTAATCGTATGTACATATCCTATTTAGATAAGTTATCGCGGGCCAATAGTGCAGCGCGTCGCCTACCCCGCTCCTGCCGTCTGCTCACCGCCCGCCGGATGGCCTCCTTGACTAGACACTAGCGTTCGAAACGCGACATTCACGCCAAACCCATCGTCGCTTCTTCTCCACATTGTCTGCTTACGGATGGCTTGTCGTGTCATACGTCCGCAAGAGCCATCTGTCCTGCCGCCTTCATGACCGACTGGACAACTGCACGGATGTGCTGCTGGTGAACACTGGCGAGCCGCATTGGAATCTGGTGACTGATCGTGTCTTTCCTCTCCACGTTCAGCACGGCTTCTGCTGCCTTGGACTGCCCGCCCTCCTTTTGGCTCCCCCTACAATGGATTGCGACGATGGGGCCATTGTCGATGATGCCAAGGGTGTCACAGGACAATACCAGGCTGAGCCCGCCGCTGCCAACCGGACATGTGCCGCCAGGCTGCACTCACCCCCCCAAACCAAGACGCGATCGCTGTCAGATGGAGGAGGCGGCACCCCTAGCCGTCGTAGGTTGTCTCTGTCGCCACTGCTTCTCGACCAGCGACAGTCGTGCAAGGACGACAGTTCTATCGGCAGCTCCAGCGCCGATGCGACCCCGGTCACCCCCAGACGTCCATCCCGGCTGCACTATCGAGGTGCGTGCCTGCAGCCGCCCGCCAACCAGTCGCCGTCGGCGCATCAGTCACAACTGCACAATGACCAGTCTCCCTCCACGCCCGTCTCAGCCAGCAGACTACACTTCCAGCAGCAACAGCAGAAGCAGCAGCAGCAGCAGCAGCAGCAACTCTTTCTCAACCAGCCTACGTACATATCGAAGCCGACGCCACTCTCCCCGAAACTCGATCCCTCTCAAATATACGCATCGCCCGCAAACATCCTGCCGCGGCGGTCGCGTGGTCTCGACTTTTCACGTGCCGCAACCAGCCTGCACCACTCAACCCTCGCCGAACAGCCATCACCCGAGTCGTCTCCTCTCGTTTCGGGCAGCCACACGGCCGTGAACGTTCCGGGCAGCAAGCCAAGTGACTACGGAGGCACCTCAGAGTCGTCCAAGTCGCTGTGGTCCATCATGGGCCGCAGCCAGGAGAAGATGCACCCGATCGGTTCGCTGGGCAGTGTCAACTTCACATGCTCTGATTCATCTTCGAGTTCCGACGATAACGACCTCATGGATGAGGACCTGGACGAGCCATTTGTCACCACGCCACAGATTGGGAGGGTGAGTACGCCAACAATGACGCCGAATGTGCCTTCGACCTTGTCAAACACCTCGTCTTGGATACCAGGCTCGCCGGCGATGAACAGTCTGCTCTCCTTCCAGCACCGCCAGCGTCCGCGGAAGCAGCCGAAACGGAAAGTGCGCGGACCCCTCGGCATGGGATTCAGTTCCACATCCACACCTGCCATAGGTGCGGTAGCTGCTGGCGTCAGCACCGCGTCCAAGTCGCCTCCTGGTTATCTCCTAGGACGTGACGGCGGTGCCTCAGCAGTACAGCATGCACATGCTCGACGAGAGAGCATCAGCTGGGCGGCGAACCAGCTTCACATTTCAGGAAGCGAGAGCGACGATAATGTGAAAACGCAAGAAGTTGGCGAAGGGCTCCCCTCGGCAGCCGGTAGGGATGGCCAGCGGGGAGTTGTTCGCCGTGTTGTGACGCGGCGTGGAAACCTTTTGGTACGGCGGCTCCTTCCCCTGTTAGTTGCGAAACTGACATACACAGCCGAAGACAAAAGGATTTGCACGAATCCGGGCTGCGCTCGCCGAAGAAAGCACGCCAGTGGAGTCAGACTTCCGACGGGAGGCCGAGGTTGTGCGCCAAGTGCTCGAGAGCGACATGGAGGCTGGCCTGCTTCAGCTGCCCCCTCCGCCGCCCTTGCGATCGGCGGCGGTGACGGGCGACTGCCGCCAAGGCCAGCTGGAAAATGTCGATGACCTGGATGATGACGCCATGGCGATGGACGCGGCCTCGGGCGGCCCCAGGCTACCGCCCGACAGGGCTGGCGGCAAAAGCCCGTCCCTGTGGTCAAACGTTGAGCTGCCGCACGCCTCTTATGCGCGAACGACGCCGCCGCGCCAACCCCCATGTCCGTCGCTCGACGACGTCTCGATGGACTCACCGTTGGGTGCTGGCTCAGGTTCCCAGGGGAGCAGCAGCATGGTCTTCCCCAGCGGAGCCGTCTTTCCCATGACAGCCAGCTCCTCCGGGGGAGACACGCCGCAGCCAGGGCAGCCGGGGCAGCCGGGAGGCCAGCAGCCGCAGCAACTACCAGGACTGCCGAGCGCAGCGGAGATTTCACGCCGCATCAATAGCAAGCGACGCCGCGACGATGATCTTGACCCGGTCAGCTTCAAGCGCCGTGCCGTCAGCCCCGGCATGAGCGTGCACAATAGCCCGATCATGCAGAGCCCCCTGCAGCGCGACGTGGCGCCTTGGGGGTCGTCATCGCGACCGGGTAGCAACAACGGCAATTCCGATGCCAAATTCTTCCCGCCGCTGCCGGTTGCCTCGACAGACGGCGGTATCGGCAGCGGCGGTGCCGGCACGAGTCGCGCAGGCAGTAAGGGCCGTGTCGGATACCAGGCTATGGCCGACGCAAACGATAGCATCACGCGACTGAGCATCGAGTAGAAGGGATTTTTGTCTGTATTACCAGGTGCAGCGTGGCGTTTCATGATTCTTCTATAGCAGTTCCGGCTGGCTCTGTGCCAAAATGGATACGCAAAGTACCGCTTGAAAAAAGGTCTGCCCATTATCTCGTGGCTATGGCCTATCGTTGTTGTACAAACACTCCTCTGTGGGCATGCTCTGATACGTCTTGAACTTCTTGCGCCCTAATTTGGCGGGCATCTCAATAACCCGGCTTCCTTCTGCGGGCAGTTTTCGTAAGCGGTCTCACCGAAATCCATTGACGCCGATATTCTCCTCCGGTACGGACAGCGTACTGAGCTTCTCATCCAGTAGCCGCGCTAGCTCCTCAACCTGTCGCCTTGCGATGGCCACTGTTGCCGCCACAGAGCTGCCGCCACCAGCCGTGGTTGCTGTTCCGGTGGTTGTGGCCGAAGCTGCGTCAGTAGCCGTGCCCGGCCTGCCATCTTCGACCCCGGCGGGCAGTTCTCTGCTTTCGAGTAAGGCCATGTCGGACACCGTGCCTGCCGCCCGCGGTTTTCGAGGTCGGGACAGTGGAGGTTGCTGGGTATGGGAAGCCGCCGGGGTGACAGTGGGTGTGAGCTTCCCCACGGGTGCCGGTCGAAGGGGAAGTATAATATGGGCGTCGGAGGTAGACGGCAGAGCGGCTGCCGGTGCTAGGGGGCTCGACCCGGAGCCGGAGGCGCTGGTCGGGCGGGAAGAGTCATCTGGCGGTGGCGTTGCGCAGGCGAACAACAGGCCACAACGCAACCGGCGAACGACGAAAACAGCACCCCCGTTGAAGCTCGCCGCGATGCTAACGGGCATGCTTCCATCGTCGTAGTGTTCGCGGCTGTCGTCGTCGGTGTCGCCAAGACCGTTCGCGAGAGCGCGGCTGGTCGGAGAGGAGGATGCGACAGGAGCAGGCGGTCGCTGGCCTAGGGCCACGGCCACAGACGGCGACTCGGCAGCATGAATGGCCCAGAGAGACGCGGCCACAGATGATTGTGTGCGCAGCGTGCGTACGGCGACGGGCGACTCGTACGCGAGCAACTTTCCCGACGGCGTGATCAGCAGGGCGGTCTGCAGTGCTGGTTGATGTTGGTGCTGCTCCTGAAGGGCTGTGATGCTCGCGTGCAGGAAGGAAGAGAGCCGCCGGGTGAGAAGCAGCGGGGGGGTTGGGGGGTATGACATGGCCGGCGGGGCTGGAGGGAGAGAAATGGAGAGAGAACGGCAGAGTGAGAAAGAAGGAGAAAAGGGGAAGAGAGAGCGTCGATCTGCCGGGACAGAAGAGACGCGGGCCAGAAATTGGACTTGCGCCAACAGACCGGGTCCTGAACCGCCTCGGGCGCGGTGGTCAGACTGCGGGTGGTGCGGGCAGGACTGGCAGCGAAAAGCGCGGAGCAAAATTGGCCAAGTGTTACTCGTAAACGAAGCACAAGTAGTAGTAGTAATTACGATACAACGAGATCGGGGCGGACGGTCGACCTAAAGTCGCAGTAGCGTCTTATCAGAACAGGACCAGTGCGACAGCTCCATGTACTCGTACTTGTACAAGTAGCAGGTGACCCGCCCCCGCAAGCACAACGACACCAAGATAGCGTAATAAAACGGACAGCACCTTTACACATCTTGCCAACTACAGTACTGTTGGGTAGCCAGGTCAGCGACAGCTGCGGGCTACCACATGCGACATGGACGTATCTCCCAAAGCCGCTGCTGTGCTTGCGCCAGCTGGACGGTTTTGCAGGCCAAGAAGCGGAGCTGCTCGAAAGCCACTAGGTGCGCGTCATAGAGATACGGTAATAGTTTGGCGGCTCCATCGTGTGTGCTGCCCGTGCTGACACGGCCATCGTGAGCGCATACCCGGCGCAGATACATGTTCGATAAGATCAGCGACGTTTGTTTTATCGACTTTGTCGCCGTGTGCGGCCACCTGTGTGAACGGAAGCGGCAGTTTTGCCGGCATGCCCCTATTGTATTGAACGTCTGCATAGTTGCATACATGCGTGCGAGTCCAGCTCCCTGGCAGACCACAATCAGAGACAAGGACGTACATGGACGATGTTGGTCGTTTGGGGGTATGTACGACCACGGAGTAGATTCGCAGATACGCGGGTGTTTGGAGAGAAGGAAGCGAACGGGGTCTCAGCCACAGAACAAGCCACAAGCATGCTGATTAAAGGTGGCTTTCTAGTGGCCGCCATACTGGCCTGATTGTGTGGCGCCACCGGTGTTAGATGTCGTTGATTTTTGCAGAGAGCTGACCACGACGACGCCTGTCCTGCAACCCCAACTACTCAGGCGTGCTTCCTACAATGGCCTTTTTCCAGGCAGGCCTGCGGCGGACGCTTCTGCTGTCCGTCCGGACGCCCCTGTTTGCCGGTCGATGTGTTCACCTCCCACAGCTGCACCTGCTGTCCCAGCCGCGGTCGCTCTCTCAGGCGGCTTGGTCGCTGACCCAGGGCCGTTCCACGTTTGCGGCCGGACTGCCGCGCGGCTTCTTCGCTCAGTCCGAGCGAGTCACGTCTCTTTCTCGCCCGCTTGCCACCGCCGCCGCCAACGCGGCTACCGGGCCTTCTGCCTCCTCTGCCTCTTCGGCTCGGGAAAGCGCCTTCCCTGAGACCACCTCCAAGGCGGTCGCCTACTGGCTCATTGGAAGCGCCATCAGCGTCTTTGGTATCGTCGTTTGGGGCGGCCTGACCCGTCTGACAGAGTCTGGGTAAGAGACGCATTCCATCCTTCCCTCCTCCTTGTCCTTGCTGCCCTTGCTGCCCGCCTTCTCCCTCCCGCCCCCCTCTCGTCCCCCCCACCTAACATCCCGCAGCCTCAGCATCACCGAGTGGCGCCCCGTCACCGGCGCGCTTCCTCCCCGGTCCGAGGCTGAGTGGGAGGCCGAGTTCACCCGGTACCGTGCCAGCCCCGAGTACGCCCGCCTCAACCCCCACATGACGGTTGAAGAATTCAAAAAGATCTACTTCATGGAGTGGTCCCACCGCCTCTGGGGCCGCATGATCGGGCTCACTTTTGTCGCACCCGCCCTTTACTTTGTCCTGCGTCGCCGCGTCTCCAAGCCCATCGCCTGGCAACTTCTCGGCATTGCCGGTCTCATTGGCTTTCAGGGCTTCATCGGCTGGTGGATGGTCAGCTCCGGCCTCCGTCAGGAGCTGTTCGCCCCCGACGCCCTACCTCCGCGTGTGTCGCAGTACCGCCTTGCCACCCACCTGGCCGCCGCCTTTGTATGCTACTCATGGATGTTGCTGGCCGGCCTCTCTGTCCTGCGCGACCTCCGCCTCCGTGCCGATCCCGCCTCAGGCGCCCGCCTCGCCGCCACCCTCGCTCTTCCGGCTCTGCGCCCCTTCCGCCGTTACGTCACCGCCATCACCGCCCTCGTCTTTGTCACCGCCATGTCCGGCGCCTTGGTCGCCGGCCTCGACGCCGGCCTCATCTACAACGAGTTCCCCATGATGGGCGTCGGCCTCACCCCCCCCCAGGACGAGCTGTGGGATCCACACTACGCCCGCAAGTCCGACCATGCCGATCTCTGGTGGCGCAACATGCTCGAGAACCCCTCGCTTGTCCAGCTCGACCACCGCATCCTAGCTACTACCACCTTCTTCGCCGTCCTCTCGCTCTTCTTCTATGCCCGCCGCGGCCGCGTCGCCGCCGCCCTCCCTCCCGACGTCCGCCGCGCCACAACCGGCCTCGTCCACCTCGTCCTCGCCCAGGTCGCCCTCGGCATCACCACCCTCATCTACATGGTGCCCACTCACCTTGCGGCCACCCATCAGGCCGGCAGTCTGGCCCTTTTGACGGGCGCCCTCGTGCTCAGCCACCGCCTTCGAATCCCCCCCTCTAGCCTGCGTATCATCCAAAGACACCTCACAAAGGTGCCCCCCAAGCCATAGTGGTCCCGTTTTGTCTGTATTTTTGGTATTTTCTTGTCTGGATGATAAAACTCCCAACTTTCCTCATCCTGTAATCATACTTTTGTCACATAGAAATCGGCAGCTCCTCTTTCCAGTCCGCGCATCCTATTTCTGTTTCCAGCAAGAGCGCTGCTTTCACACCGGCTTTGGTGTGGGGGGGAGGAGGGAGCGAAAGGTATGCAGCTCTGGATGATTTGTTTATTTGTGGCCTGCGAGTGTCAGTTGGCTGTCTCCAGAGGACCGGAGGTTGCTGTCAAAACACTGACCGATTCCCTCTTCTGGCATCGGACGGATGTCCACCTCTTCGGCGGCAAACTTGTCCGCGGACCCGACCTTGTCCTCCTTGAGCATCGGGAACGAGATCACTTCTCGGATCGCGTAGTTGTTCGTCAGGAACATGGCCAGGCGGTCAATGCCAAGACCCCAGCCGCCCGTCGGCGGCAGGCCGTGCTCCAGTGCGCGAAGGAAGTTCTCGTCGATGATCTGCGCCTCGTCGTCACCCTGGGCCTTCTGCCGGGCCTGCTCTTCGAACCGCATCCGCTGGTCGAACGGGTTGTTCAACTATAGCCACGTTAGATAACCACACACGAGATACCCTCTTCGTTGGGTGTGCAGTACCTCAGTGTATGCATTTGCAATTTCCTTCTTGCAGACCTATTTGCCCGGAAGAGGTTGTCAGCAAGTATACCCTCTACCGCTCAAGTGGGCTGGCGGACTCACAAAGGCTTCAAACCGCTCACAGAGACCTTTGCGTTCCCTGTGGTACTTGGCCAGGGGAGACATCTGCAAAAGAACAAAACGTCAGAACGCGGGACATGTAAGCATGTCAGGGCAGGCAGCATACCATTTGCGGGTGGTTGAGAATAAACCCAGCTGGTGCGACACATTAGCACTCATCAGACAGCAAGGCAACGTCCAATGAACGTACGGGAAATGCACTGTGTCTCGAGGTATTCCCCTACAAGCGTGTCGAGCATGCGGGCGTTGGTTAGGGGCTGCACCGGACAGACGTTAGCAAGCGACATATCTATCGGATGAGATTATCTCGAGACGAACCGGAGGGCATTCCAGCTGAAGCTCCTGGAGAAGCTCGCGGAAGAACTTGTTGGTCTCGTCCGTGTGAAGCTCGTCGCCGGGGGGGAACGTCTTTCCGGTACTGGTCATGGAGAGTGCTGTCAGCGTGGTGTCGTAATCAGGCAGCTGGGCAGACGCACATTTTCTCGAGCTCTGGGATCATGTCGATGCGCTTCCACGGCGCCTCCCAGTTCACGTCATACGTCTCGCCGTGCTGGGTAGTGAAGGTGGTCCTGTACGAGCCGGTGAGGCTTTTCACAAGACCGGACACAAGCTCCTCGGTTATGGCCATGACGTCGTATACATCGTAGTACGCAGCATAAAACTCGATGCTCGTGTACTCGGGGCTGTGCGTCAGGTCGATGCCTTCGTTGCGGAAGTTCTTGCCCAGCTCGAAAACCTTGTTGAACCCGCCAACAATAAGCATCTTGAGGTACAGCTCCGGCGCGATACGCATGTACAGGTCGCGGTTCAGTGAGTTATGGTGCGTGATAAACGGCAAGGCAGTGGCACCGCCCGCGACGGCCGCGAGCGTAGGCGTTTCCACCTCGATGAATTCGCGGTCGCTGAAGAAGTCGCGGATGTACTTGATCATCTTGCTGCGCTTCCACAATGTCTCGCGTGAGGAGTCGTTGAAAAGCAGGTCGAGGTAGCGCGAACGGAAACGCTGCTCGTGGTCCTTGAAGCCGTAGTACTCGCTTGGCAGGATGTGCAGCGAAGGCGACAGCAGTACGACTTCCGAGGCCATGATGGACAGTTCACCCTGCTCGCCCTTCTCAAGCCGGCTCTTGGGCGATGTACGGCCCGGCCAGCCGACAATGCCGACAATGTCGCCGCGGGCCAGGTTCGCGTGCTGCTTATCAAAGGGGACGCCGCCCTCCGGGACGTTCTGCGACTGGCACATGACCTGCAGGCGCATGCCGATCGACTTGGTGTCGGCGCCCGTGCGGATGTCGTAGAATATGAGCTTCACACCCGACCGCCGCGTCGTGAAGATGCGCCCAGCCACGCGCAGCTCCCGCGTCTTGTCGACCTCACCCGACTTGAGATGGTCAAAATCACGCGCGAAGTTGTATGTGTCGTAGTTGACCTGAAACTTGTGAGGGTACGGGTTCGGGTCGTTGCTTTCGAGAAGTCCGTTGATCTGCCGGCAGCGGATCTTGTAGTATTCGCGAGGATCAAGATCCTTCTCGACGATGGGCACTGGCCCAGCCGTCTTCTTCGGGGCCACGGCCGGCGCCTCTGCAGCTTTCTGCTGCTTCTTCTCGTCCCGCTGGCGCTGCTTCTGGCGGCGCTTCAGCTCCGTCTTCGATACCTGCAGATTTTGGGCCTCCAGTCAGTCTCATCACGGTCCTGCGGTCTTGTCTGTTACGTGTGACGCACTCTCTCGCCTGTAACCTCATCGAGGTGCAGGTCTGCCGTAGGCTGTGCCGGCGGCCCTGAATCCGCCATGGTAGCAATCTGTCTTCTAAATTCCAAGTCTGCAGGGGAGATCGAAAGCTGAGTAAATTTCAAAAGTGTTCCGCCGCCGCAGTGCCCGTTTTTGTGTAAACGTCGAGGGGCTCACCAGACCAGCTAGAATTTTTGGCGGGGTTGAGTCTGTGACGAAAAAAATTGGCAGGGCAAGAACAGTCAGAAAAGTGGGTCGGGTTTGGTTTGCTCCAAGATCTGGGGCAAACTCTAGATGTCTTTTACACATTATAAAATACACGGGCAAAGGCCCCAAAACGGCTCCGGAAACACATCTCGAATCCAACTGCAGAACATGGGGAAGCCAAGCGGCTTGAAATTGCTTCCCGTTCTGCCCCGTTTTCGAGACCACTCTGTGTGAATTCCCTAGTCCATGAACATAGAGTCCGCCCCGAGAGTAGATATCGTAAGGCTCATGTCAGCAGCCTGTCGCATGACGTGGAGTCCTGCCGGTGGCCCATGCGCGACTGTCACCGAACGGCTGGCCGTTTGCTCGGCGCCACCCAGGGCGCTGGAAGCACTCGTCACCAGCGGCAGAGGCTGCTGCACGGCGCCTCGTGTCCGTGGTACTTTGAGCTGGGACATCATCTGCTGTGCCTGCTCCATCGGCGGAGTGGGCAGTAGCTGTTGCTGTGTCACAGGAGGAGCCGCAATAGCGGTAGGCAGGGACCGTGAAATGGGCGTATGCATATGAGCGAACTCGTCGCCATCCTCCATCTCGGCATCAGCATCCTTATCACTCATCTCATCGTCGTCGTCAGATAACTCGTCGTTGGTTACGTCGAGAATCTGCGGTGTCAATTGCTGCTGAGTGCCGTGCCTTCGTTCTGCGTCCGGTTGAAGCTGGCTAGAAGCAGCTTCCATCAGTGCAGCAGGCGCTGTCGAGATTCCTTGCGGAGTCAACGCTGGGGCTCCCGGTCGTGGCAGAGGCTGTTGAGGCGGCCAAATTTGCCGTGGCGAGCCGAGCAACGGGGTGGTGGACCGGTTCGAGACCGGGACAGGTGCAAGCGTGCTGCCACCTCCAGTAGCTGGCGTCATCTGACTTCGAATTGCAGCTGCACCCGGCGGCTTCTGAGCAGGATTCTGCACCGTCGTGGATTGGCTGGCTGACCGAGCCGACACAACAACGCTCTTCCACCGGTCGACGGCAACGGTCAGCAACGTGTCCAGATCGGTGTTTCGGTCATCGATGCCCCAACCGACCCGATGGCGGCCGTGCGTGATGGCCTCGTCCTGAATGAGCATCACCAGTTTCTCGCTCATCGGGATCGTCATTGGAGGTACAATTTTGTACTCGCGCGGCTGCTGTAGGCGGTTGAGCTGTGCGATCTGGGACTTGAGATTTGTCACCTCCTGATGCAGGCTGTGCTGTTCCTGCGCCATCTTGTCCACTTCAGTTCGCTGGATAGCGACGCCCCGAGCGAGCTCCAACACCCAAAGCTCGGTCTGCCGCTCCAGCGAGAGGTGTGCCCACGCCGCGAAAGTAGCCTCTAGGTGTTCCGCCGCCTCGAGCTCCAGTGTCTCTGCCCGTTTTTCGGCACGCTCGACGGCCTCGGCTCTGTCCTGCTGCTGGAGAGACACGGCAGGGGGGTACTTCAGCTCCTCAAAGGCCGCCGTGGTGGCGATGGCGCATTTCACCCTCCATCTGCGAAACTCCTCCTGAAAAAAGGCTTTCAGGGCTTCATATTGGCTTGGTCCCGGTGGGGTGGTAGACCAGGATGCGGAAGTTGGGTGTAGGGTAGACGCGAATAGCGTCGGGGCAGGCCGCAGGCATCGAAGGGTGAGAGCTGGGAAATTCATCGCCAAAGGGTCAAAATCAAAAGGGGAGGACCCCAAGTCGATCTGCAACCTGAAAGTATCGCTAGTCAGCAACGTCGGAAGAAGATGACATCCCCTAAAGAGCAGGGGAAACAAAGCCAGGGGCAAAAGGAAGGCCGGCTCACTTTGCAGACCGCCAGGAAGCCAGAAATTCTTTGAGGGCCAGCTTGGCAGCCCTCGCAGTGTCCACGGCATCCTGCATTGTTTGCTTCGTGTCCCAGTCCGCCCTAGTTCCCGGACGGGCCTCGGCGGGCCCCAATGGCCGATTAGAGAAGCCGGCATGACGCAGCTCCCTGTCAGCGCTCACCCGGGCCTCGTCATTTCTGCTGCTGTCATCAGGTGATCGGGTCAAGCCCTCGTTGATAACACCGGTGGCTTCCCACCGAGCCGCGAGGGGAAAGACAGAAGCCAGGTCGGGACTTCTTGTGTGTTTGGCAGCGACAGGTGACGGCGCAGCTGACGAGTCCACATCCGAAACAGAGCTCCTTTTCGAAAGGGCGTTTGGTGTACAGCTAGGCGTAGACGTATGGCGTCGGCCAAGGGACGCCTTCATCTGGCGGCGGGTGACGTTGCCTCTCAGCTTCCGGATCTCGTCGACATCGTGTATGCCGTCCGGCTTCTTGGGATTTCTCTCCTTAATGTAAAGGTCCAGGTGCCGTCCCAGCGAAGAAGATGTGAAAGCCTGGCCACAATACGGACAGTTCCTGTCCTTGACGGCCTTGGGCGTGTCGGTCTCGGGCCTGCTCTCAGATGCGGGATCGGCCATGCTTTCGCCCGTCCACCGGCCACCCACCGGCGGCAGACAGGACTGTGCACAGAGACTCCGTTTGGTCACCCCCGGCGAGCAGCGCCGGCAAGGCAGCACGACTCTGAAGGTGCGCCGAGAATACGGGAGAGAGGGGAGGGGCCGGCTCGATTTGAAGGAGAGCAAAACCGAGCGGAAAAGCTCATTAAGACACGGAGAGAAGAGTGGCCTTGCCGGCCGCCTCCTGAGCTCTGCCGCTGCGGCGTTCCTTATTGGTCCCGCACTCTGTCGCCTCCTCCAGTCTTTTCTACCCCCTATCCTGTGCTAGGGTTGGTTCCGAGGTACGTCGTAGTAGAGTCTATCAGGGGGGGCCATTTGAAGCCAGCTTCGATCGACGGGTCTTGGGGGGTACGGGAAAGAGAAAAGAAAGCACTGCAACCAAAAACGGCTGTGATGGGGTCAACCGAGCCTGTCGGGCGCTCCACTTCTCGGTTGCCCGATCCTGTTCTCGAACGTGGCTCCCCCTATCTCTCTGGCAAGCTCGCTGACACTTTTGTCATATGTGGAAGGTGGATGAGCACGTCCAACAGACAAGCTTGAAGAGCGGGATTTAGCCGTCGCCGTTTCGGGAGCGCCGTTTGAAGACGTCTCGTTCTATTCATACCAGTCCAAGTACAGTACTCGCACGCGTCCTTCTTCGATCGATTATTAATAGCTGCTGGCCCAACAGAGCAACCATTCGGACAAGGTTGCCCAGGGGATGAACAGAAGCTACGGCGTATGTATGTACTGTACTCTGTAGGATAAGATAATACGGAGTACATAGGACTTTGCCTTGAAATTTCACTCCCCGGAAAGTTGCTGCTCGATATTATTAGGGGGACAGGCCGACCGGGACAAGGAGAGACGGAAACGTAGTTTCATTAAACAGCACGGACTAGCATCACGCTAGCGACGCCTCTAGACCAGTGGGGTGGAGAAATGTTGGGTGTACGAGGGCTCGTAGACGCGTTCCCTGCTGGACCCACCTTAATATTACGGAGTATCGAATATGTGGATACAGTGTACAGACTGTGAAGCTGACGGACCCTGGCCTACCGGCAGCCAGCCCCCGACATCCGCCCTCGGGCCTCCCACGAGCAAGCTACAATTAGTTGCTGATCGTCAGGGGGCTCCGGGCTGGCGCCAAGATCCTCCGCGGGTGCCAGTACGAGTACGAGACTGTATATTTCGCAAGTACATACGTCGTACAACTACGAGGGCGGCTGTTTGCCGTACGATGCAAATCAAGCATCTACGTCGTAGAACTTTCACAGCAGTAAGATATTTAGGCATTGATCGGACTATATTCTATTTCCAACCTACCAGTAGTGGCCGCAGTATGCGTTTTTTACGGTTATAAGACTCACATTCCTTATATGAGATGCCTTTATGAGTACGACAATACCTTACATGCATCTTGTGAGTGAGTACAAGTACGAGTACGGGTGCACCTCTTTCGAGTACTGCCTTGGGCTGACCAAGCCTGCCTGCACCGTAAGAGTCCATCGCCGATGTGGATTAATCTGCTCGTACAATACTCCGTACGTAACATATCATTATTTCCGTAGTAGGTAATGACAGTACTCGTACAGCCAAGTATTGTGTCTCGTGCCCTGTCACTGGCCGTGACTGTTGCTTTAATCCAGTCGTCACTCGGACCGTCTACGAATACTGTATGCTGGCTGTCGCTGCTCCTTTTTTCATGCGCCACTATCACAGCCGTCCTTGCCCCATCCTCCTCCCTACGGAGTAAACTGAAGAGCTACCGAAATTATGAGTATGAGTACTAGGATCGGTGTAGTTACTGCACACTTCGTTGCGGGCCAACTACTGGCCGTATTCCCGTGGTTGGACATTTCTAAGGCTAAGCTTCTACTCCGTGTCTGTCGTGTCGCCATGCCATCTTCCAAGCCTGGGTGGAGCGGCGTGCAGATTCTCGTATCTCGCTATGTGCGGAGTATGATTATCTCCCGGTGCCCAATCCGTATCCGGGGCGCGTACCCCGATGCTCCAACCGGCGAATGGGCACTGCGTCATATCTTATGTACTACGACTACTCGGACGCCGTTTCTAATTCTTCTAATCAAATGATGCACCGGCTGCTTTCCATGGACATGCTAGCCGCAGGAGCTCAACGTGTTGCTTCAACTATTTTTCATAAAAATATAAATATGAGCCTTCGTTTATTTGCATTCAGTGCCTTTTTTTCCCTCTCTTCTGCGATCCTTGTCTTCCCCGCCTCGCCTCAAACGGATAAGTCCGAGAACTATTGCATTTCCAGTTCGTATTCAGCTAGGGGCACAAACACATATTAAGACAGAGGAGAGAAATGCTCGGTATTGCTATTAGATATTATCCGCCGTTGAACGTCGTTTGCAAACAGGGCAGTGCGCTTGGGTAGTCTATACAGTGCAAACTACACAAAGGTAACGGTACAAGTACGTACCGTGTTAATACCTCAGGCGCAAAGTCACGAAATTTTGTAAACCCCGACGCGACTGCTCTCTAATCCTGTCGCGTACTTCTCTATTCCATCCACTGCCAACTACGACTCGTTCGCATTCGGGCACGGCGCTCAGCACTCTTCAGGTCGCATTCACTTGAAATCTCAACAATGCCTCCAGGTGGGTTGCTAGCGATCAGTCACCCCATACAGCATCCAGCGCAATTACGCGGCGCATAGTTGTCTTACACGGCACAGAAACAAGGAAACTGACTTCCTATAGCATTGAGTGATGATGAGATGTCAGATGCCAGCGGAGTAGGCGCCATAACTACGCCGCCACTGTCGAGGCGAGAAAAGAAGTCTGGCTCCTATGCCCACGTCGACTCGGACCACTCGGACGAAGCTTCGGAAAGTAGCCTGACCAAGAAGAGAAGCAGATCGGAGGATGCGACACAATCAAGTGGCTCTGCACCAACCAAGAAAAGGGCGACTAAAAATGACGCCCGGAGAAATGGGAATGATGACGACGAAATCGATGAAAACAACGAAAACGACGAGAACGAAGACAGCGTAGGCAGCGGAGAAGACAACGAAGACTCCGAAGGGGTTGAAGAGTACGCCTCTTGTTTTATACAGCTCGCCGGACACTGCATCAATACCAGAAACTCTTCGGATGTATATGCTAACGCGTCTTTTCAAGATATGAGGTCCAGCGTATTATCGGCCATGTTTTGGAAGTGAGTGGATTTCTGAGCGCCCGCTCCTTGTTTGGGATCTTTCAGCTGACGGATTCGAAAGGGGAGCAGAGATGTGCGCTTCCACGTAGTATGGAAAGGATACAGCAATCCCGCGGACTACACCTGGGAGCCAGAGGAAAACTTATCGTATGCACACCTTCCTCTTAGCGACCGACTTTGGCGGGATCACTCACTAAGCTTGTATTTCGGCAGTGGAAATGCGTCAGAAATCCTCGAGGAGTACATTGTCAAGATTGGCGGTCGTGATAAGCTCTTTTCAAAACCGAGTAAGGGGAAGAAGCGGGTGCGCCGGTCCTCCGGCACTTCATCGCCCACAACGACAGCAAAGCGGGGAAGGAAGAGCGAGGAGCACCCAGCAGACAGGGAAACGCCAGTGTTGGAGGAAAAACCATTCCGGCCGCCAGCAGGAAGCTGGGAGGACGATGTTGTGGACGTGGAAATGTATAGGGACAGCAAGGGCGAGCTCACTGTCGGCTTGACATGGAAGGCAGGACAAAAGACACAGCATCCGGCACAGCAAACATATGTGCGGTGCCCACAAAAGGTACGCCAGCCATCTAGACGACGTTGATACAACTTGCACTGACTTTGTGAATGCGAACAGATCCTGCGGTTCTACGAGTCACACATCACTTTCAAGTCCGAGGCCGAGTAACGTGAAGGCCCCCGGGCTTGTCGGCCATGGGAGCAAGGCTGTCAACGGCTGCGGCTGACTTGATTACCACGCTTTCGGTGGGTTTTATGTCTATGCCCCGGCAGAGGTAATGGGAGTCTGCTGCTTGTTTGGGATGTTGGAACGGGGCGAAGAAACGGAGTAGCTAAAGTTGGGTATTCAGCGTACTCGTATCTTACTTCAATGATGCACGGGTTCATGCACGTGCAGGTATACGTGCAAGTGCATGAGAAAACGCATATTCATCAGGACAGTCGCCTATTTGATACATTTGATTTGTGAACTGAACTTTTCAGTAATGCCCGTTCGTAGTTGGGGGCAGTGGCAGCGAAGTGGTAATTGTCGGGGGTTGGGTATTTTTGAAGGGGCTGTGGGTGGTCCGTGAAAGCGCGTGTTGTAAGCTTATTAGCGGGTCCTTCCCAGCCTTGTCATTTATTGACTTCTCTGACACCGGCCTTAAAACGGGTGGCGGGGCAACCGCCCACCTATTTGAATGGAGGACGCGGCGGTTCTGTGCAGCATCTTCTGCACCCCTTCAATCCTATTTTTCTGTGGAAAGACTATCCTACCTGAGATACCTCTAGCGAATTCGACATATCCAGTGTCCGACGCTGCTGCACGCCTTCTTTGTCTTGTCTCGATCTTCCGAAAATCTCCAAGCAATAAAAGACCCAAGGCTCTGGCTTGGAAGCACTACTCGGTATGCAACGGTGACAAACTCTTCCCGCATTCCAAACGGAGGACCCCTCATTACAATCATTTTTAGTTCGCTGACACTGGCTTCTGGTAGACTTTCTTTGGCTCTCCGTCGATAGCCATATTCTCCAGTCATTGTCTAGGGTTGCCCCAGCAACTTGGCATTTGCATACCTCGTCAAGATGCAGGAAAATAACGTCATTGCTCTAATTGTCATTCTTCTTTTTGCCTTCCTCGCCGTGGTCGCATTTGGAATTTACCGGCTTGTGACGATGGTTCGCCGTGACGTTAGCATCACCACAAGCTCCGGCAGCGGCACCGGTAGCCACACCAGCATGACATAGTTGACTGGTAGACCGGGAGTGGGGCGACTCTCCGGCTCCTGTGGTCTCCATGCTGCGAGGCCCGTATCCCACCGGACTTGGCAGACCCCTTCAGAGTCTGCGAATTTATCGGCATATTGCACGCAGCTGGCCCTGCTATGAGGGAGCTAGGTATCGCGGACGCTCGTCATCTTCGACCGGCGGCAATACCATCCGCCGCTTCTTCATACTCCGACACTGCGGCGCTAGGAGCAACAACAAGATGAGGGACGAAACAGGGATATGAGCATCACGAGATGTGCGATTTTGATGATCACTTGGAGGGCCGATTACGATGTTGTACGATGCACTTATTTTTCACATTATCGGGACTGCGACGGCGCATTGCTTGGGCGGGTTTGCAGAATTCTACAGGAACCGGCGTTTTTGCGACATATCAGCGACGCAGTAACTGCATTTGTTGGATACGAGGGTTTGGGTGGCCCATATGCGCGGGCCCATGATAGCCTTGCGAGGCATGGCCTCGTACGTTGGATATTCGAATGGTGGAGTCAGCAGGCCAGTAGACAGATATGCATCCATAGATAAAACAAAATGTTCCTGCGACCAGTTTCTGACGAGGTAGACGCGAATGATAATGGCGAAGCCTGATCTGACCGTGACCATGGTAGACCTCCCTGCCAGCACAACCTTGTCAGTGCCAGGAGTGCTCCAGGGAATGCCTATAAAAGACGGCTGGTCTCTTGCACGAGCTTCGTGACCATCTTGGCCAGCAACAAGAAACCCTTTCTTCCCCCACGCGGCCATGGACTGTACACGTCGGTGCGGTGGCATACTGTCCACCACACCAAGCCCTATCGGCTATCGTTTTTTTAGGGCTGAAGCCGGCGCAATAGACGACGCAACCGACGCTGTGGAAGCGTCCGCAGAGCCACACGAGGCTGAACATGCCACAACTGAAGATGATAATAGTGTCTACAGCGTTTACAACCCGTACGACACGGAACGCGACGATGGCGACGCACATGACTTACACGCCACCGACTTGCGGCAGAGTTTGCGTGTCCTCTGTGAAATCAGCCTGCGCATTGCTACTCTCCGCCAGAACCGGAGTACCGTTCAGGAGGCGCTTATGGCAGCCGAAGACACGGCTTCAAAGATCGGTGGCGAGCTGTTGCTGGAGAGAATTGACCTAGATGGCTCAGCCAACGCCGACGAGATTGCAGACGTGGTACTGCAACAGGCGGTATCGCGGCCAGCACACCTTGCGCATGACGGCCATGCACCACTGTCCGACCGTCTCGTTCGTCTCCGACAGGCCGCCGACCACGCAACACGGCTACGAGCAAGCCTTGCAGAGCTCGACCGTCGTTTGGAAGTGGAGCAGCGCCTCATCCTATGGCCAGGCCTCGAGCGATGGCGAATGGCAATGGCAGAGTACCATCGTCGCCAGCAGGACGTGGCGTCAGAGCACCAGGCACCTGCGCCGTTCCAGACGTTCTTTTGACGCAGTAAAGATCGCTGCGGTTGCATAGTGCACTGTAGGAAGAAACTCATTCGATTACAATCACGGTGGCCCGGAATCACAGTGCCCAAACGCATACGCGTGAGGTCGCGCCGTCCAAGTTGGTTTCCCACTCGTATTAGGGATAACTACAAGAAACGTGGAAGCGCAAAAATGATTGGCCAACAGCCCTAGCGTGCATTCTCACTACAACGCAAGTCTGTCGCCTCCTTTCAACACAGGGGCAAATGCCATTGGACGCTATTACGCCCCTTTTCGATCCACTGACAACTATTTGTGTTGGCTTAGCTTCCAACACGAACAGTCCCTCCTACTTACGTCTCCGTCTGCCACTCCCCCAACCTGAACCGGTTTTCCCCTTCGGTCTAACTATTGAGTCCCCTTTTTGTCATTCGCTTTCTCACCTCCCCGTCGCTCTTGCGCCCAGGGGATATGCGCCGGACCTCCGTCTCGCTGCCGACGAACAAGATCGCCCACGACCCACACGAGAAGCCAGCGCGCTACGGTTCGCACGGTCCGAAATACGCCATCCTGGAGCGCACCACCGCCTGGATGTCGCAGGCCAAGCAGACACGCTGGATCAAGGCCGCTGCCGTCTTGTCGGCTGTGTTCTTCCTCTTCTACTACTTCTCACCGCAGGGTGTCGATCTATACCACGGAAGTGCGAATCCCCTACCAGCCCTCCTCGCGGTCCTCTCCTAACGAAGCCCAGCTTCTTCACCCAGTGACGGACAAGTCCCCTCGGACAGCTCGTATGGCACCGACCGATGCACGCGCTCGAGCTCGCGTGAGAAGCCGATCGTGCAATACGTCATGATGATCGATGCCGGCAGCACGGGTTCTCGTATCCACGTCTACAAATTCAACAACTGCGGTGCTACCCCGGAGCTGGAGAATGAGGTCTTCAAGCAGACAAAGAAAATCGACGGTCAGAGCAGCGGCCTGAGCGCATACCCCGATGACCCAGAGGCCGCTGCCCACAGTCTAGACTCGCTGCTGGAGGAGGCCGTCAGCGTGGTGCCCGACAAGCTCAAGGCCTGCAGCCCCATCGCCGTCAAGGCCACCGCCGGGCTCCGTCTGCTCGGCGCCGAAAAAAGCCAGCGTATTCTCGATGCGGTGCGTAAGCACCTCGAAGTAGACTACCCGTTCCCTGTCGTGTCTGCCGAGGAGAACGGTGTAGCGATCATGGATGGCTCCGACGAGGGCGTATATGCCTGGATCACGACCAACTACCTGCTAGGTAACATTGGTATGCCGGAGCACGAGGCGACGGCGGCCGTCTTCGATCTCGGTGGTGGCTCGACCCAGATTGTATTCGAGCCGAATTACAAGGGGCTCTCCGAGGGCGGTATCCCCACGACGATGGCGGAAGGCGACCACAAGTACGACCTCGACTTTGGCGGCCGTCACTTCACTCTCTACCAGCACTCCCATCTCGGCTACGGCCTGATGAGCGCTCGGGAAGCCATCTTCAAGACGCTCGTGGACGACCTGGTGGCGTCCAACAAAGATGCCACGACCACAGCGTGGATGCAGACACCCGTGGTGAACCCGTGCTTTGCCGTGGGTATGCAGAAGGTGGTCAAGGTGAAGCTGGGCGAGGGCCATCCGCTCGGCGCCGAGGCCGAATTCAACATGACGGGCCCGACCAAAGCGGCACCGGCACAGTGCCGCAGTCTAGCGGAGCGGATCCTGCTCAAGGAGGCCGAGTGCAAGCTGGCCCCTTGCTCGTTCAACGGAGTGCACCAGCCGTCGATTGCCAAGACGTTTGCCAATGAGGCAGTGTACTTCCTGTCCTACTTCTTTGACCGCACACAGCCGCTCGGCATGCCCGAGTCGTTTACACTGCGGGAGATGCACGGGCTGGCGAACACGGTGTGCAGCGGGCAAGGCGCGTGGGATGTCTTTTCCAGTGTCCCGGGCGCACTGGAGGAGCTGGGCGACCGCCCGGAGCACTGTATGGATCTCAACTTTATGCTGGCGCTCGTGCACACGGGATACGAGATGCCGATTGAGCGCGAGGTGCGCATTGCCAAGAAGATCAAAGACAACGAGCTGGGCTGGTGTCTGGGTGCCAGGTATGCTTTTCGTGTTCGGCTTTGTGCCGCTGATCGCTGTCACAAACATGCTAACCATTGCCAGTCTCCCGCTGCTGTCCAAGACATCCGGTTGGACCTGCAAGGTTACCGAGATTCACTGATGAGCTGGGAGCATTGGGAAGCGCTCAATAGGCAAAACGGGGCCAGGGTCGATTTCGCATTATACCGTATTAGAAGGCTGGCAAGGTGCACAACATGTATTAGTGTATATGGGTCGGGCATAGGGCACTGCTCATCCCCGACACGGTCCCCGACTCGACACTTGATCCGGCGTCGGAATGGCAAGCCGCTTGTTCGTTTTGAGATGCTCCGTATTCAGTTCGTCACACAAGTCTGGGTAGTCTGCCTTACACAGGCGGCGCTACGAGGGCCAACACGTCCTCGATGATGCTTTCAGGGCTTACGCCCTCCAGCTCTGCCTTCGCTGCTGACCGGGTGCTTCCCCACTGCATGCTTCGCTCCTGTAGGGCCGTGTCGTCTGTACTGCCATCCATGGCAACCGTACGGATTCGGTGTAGGTATACTTTCCGGGCAGCCAATGCCACGAGCGAGGGGGTCACGTAGTCTAGCTGGTGCAGAGGCGCCAGACACTGCGCCAGCTTCTCCAAGTGCTTTGTGGCAGTTGGCGAAACGCAGCTGATGCCGCCGTACTCCCCACCGATCACACCCACGGCGCGGTGCATGCGTAGGAATGAGACCACATTCAGTTGGTAGCGCAGGACGTCCATATCGACACGGACGTCGCGGCTCAAGGCAGTCAGGCGTCCGGTGTCGGCCGCCAAGAGGAACGGTATCGCATCGCGTGCACAGTAGCTGCTCGTGCGGCCTATGCCGGCCGTCTGGCTCATCATAGTACCACCACGGATGCGGCCGCTCGATTCGCCGTTCTTGATGATGCTGTCGCCGTCGGTGTCACCGTTGCTTCTATCGCCGGTACCAGTAACAGCATCATAGTTTTCAGACTGGTGGCGGGTTTCCTCTTCGTCCAGGTTGGGGTATCCGTCGTCCGGGTCGTGCCAGTGCGCCATGGCAAAGAAGTCGTTGAGGTGCGCAGTCATGTGCGGGGCCTGCTCATCTTCTGCGTCTGCCCTCGCCCTCGACGCTTCCCAACGAAACCCACGCTCAGCCGCGATGACGGCCACAAAAAGAAAGGGATGTGGAGCCAGCTGCGCAGGCGAATGCGGTTGCAGGCCGCCAGCTCGCAGCAGCTCAAGCGCCTGAATCTGAACGGTTTCGGGCGCGCGATTTAAGTGTCTTGCCAGAACGACGTTGGCCATAATAGGGGTGGTGGTTACGGCCGAAGTCGACGTGGGGGTTGTGCTGGTAGGCGTCGGGAGGAAGAAGGCATGCGGCTGCGGACGCAAAGACTGGGATGCCCCGAGACGGTCATGCCTGCCTGACGACACGTGGAAGTAGTCGTTGTAGATCTTTCGGCCTCCAGTCGCTGTCGTCGCAGCCGGGGAGCCGGGGAGAAATAGCGATGCCGAAAAGTCGTCAAGGGTCATACGGTCGTGGCAGTCGACAATTGCACATCGCAGGCCAAACACATTCGTGGCGATCTGGACCGTTTGACAGTCAGCTATACTGGCAGCGTTCGCGCAGATCTGCATGCCCGTTACCAACCTACCAGGAGGAGCTCATCGACAAGATCGTCTAGCACGACAGCGGGTGTGCCAATCACGCAGTGTTCTTGGCTGACAAGCGACAGCAACACCGCCAGTTCCAGGTCGCTCAGACTGTGCACACGGTCGATCAGGTCGTTGTCAGGACCCATTTCTGTCACAGGCTCTTGAAAAGTCTGCGCTTGGCCACCTATGCCAGACGCCATGATCACACGGAGCAACGTTTGTCATTTATTGGTCGCAGCGCGGGCTCGCTTAGCATTGCTCGATGCTCGTCGGGGACTGGAGAGCTCGCTCACCGACAGACGTCACGAGTTATGCATCTAAAGTGATTTATGAGATATGCTACCAGCTGGGGGGCTAGACTCTAGTGGCACTATGGGTGGGACCCTGCATAAGAGATAACTAGCCTCGCTGCAGATGCTGATTGGCTCGCGAGCTCTGCTGGTTGCAAAGCAGGCTGGGCCGCGCAGGGAGCCTAATAAGGAACGGTCGCCTGCCTCCATCACCGGAAACAATCGCAACGCCGCACAGCCTCCTTTCCTGCCTCTCGCCGTACACCACTCCAGAAAGCTCCGCGGCATCTAGGCTCCAGGCAAGAATTGGTGCCTGCGTCCGATCGCCTCCGAAGCCGGTCGCACACGAGAAAAAAGGGCACGGCGCACCTGGTCATTCCACCGAAATCGCTCGTTGTCGTCATCCGCCACGGTATCTGCGCAGTCTGCTGCTTCCATCCGACAACACGCAAACGCAAGCACAACCGGCCTTTCTACTTTTTGATAACTGCAACCATGGCGTCAAGGAAGAAGGTTCTCCTAAAGGTGCCAGGACATCCCATATGGGCGCCCGATCGCGCCCACGTATGTCGTGCTACGATCATCTGCCTGATATGCTGACGCTGTATCCTCATGTTTACAGATCATCATTCTTGGTGACAGCGGTGTCGGCAAGACCAGTTTGATGAACCAATATGTAGGTCACTGATAAAGCACGTATCCATCGGGGGTGCCATGGGGGATACTGACGTTTGCCATGATCGCAGGTCAACAAAAAGTTCAGCGCAAGTTACAAGGCTACAATTGGTGCCGACTTTCTCACGCGTGAGGTCCCCGTGGACGATCGACAAGTGACTATGCAGGTGGGTGGCTTGGAAGCAGGAACCGGGGTCCGCCGCAAGCGACTGACGCGCACACAGCTTTGGGATACAGCCGGACAGGAGCGCTTCCAGTCATTAGGCGTTGCCTTCTATCGCGGTGCCGACTGCTGCGTCCTTGTCTTTGATGTGAACAACGCCAAGAGTTTCGAGGCCATCGAGGGCTGGCGCGATGAATTTCTGGTACAGGCATCGCCTCGGGATCCGGATAACTTCCCCTTTGTCGTGCTGGGCAACAAGATCGACGTGGAGGAGAGCAAGCGAGTGGTACGTGCTGTGAAATTCACAGGAGGCTGGCCGGAGGCTGACGTTACGTGGTAGATCTCGACAAAGCGGGCGACAACCTTTTGCCAGGCGCATGGGATCCCGTACTTCGAGACAAGTGCCAAGGAGGCCATCAACGTGGAGCAGGCGTTTGAGGGTAAGAGGCAAAACCCAAAGGGAGGCAAACAGTCAACAACGGATGTGCTAACCATTCTGTGTAGTCATTGCCAAGAACGCGCTGCTGCAGGAGGAGTCGGAGGAGTTCAGCGGCGACTTCCAGGATCCGATCAACATCCATATCGAGAACGATCGGGATGGATGCGCATGCTGAGAAGGGCCAAGAGTATGTGCATGTGCCCCAGCCAGACCGATCCGTAACGGCAGCTTCGATTCTCGACGGCGCCATCGGGGAAGATGCCGGTGGAGCAGAGCGCCAAAGGAGTTTTTTCCTGCTTGTTCTCATTGCTTGTTGCGAGAGTGGATCCATGCGTAATTTATTTTCATTCTTTGCTCGGCTTTGGCCGGCACTCTGTTAGATGAGGACAGGCAGAGCTTGCGCGCACATTTCAAGACGAGACGGAGAGGAACCCGAAGGGCCACGAAGAAGGTAATATATCGTATTTGCAATATCCAAATCACATGCTTAGCAATTTGCGGAGTGCCGGATCGCTGGGCTGGGCGGACTGCGCGGGGTGTTCTTTTGAAACAGATTACCGTGTCGCAGGCGTACCGCACTACGGGTAAATCTTCCCGTATTTATACTAGCGTAAGATACGCCACAGATCATGGTGATAAGATGAAGGCCTCCAGTGCAGCGACAACACAAACTCCAACGTAACATCGCTGTGCCAACTCTCACCTCTTTGTGCTCGATGACGTCTTCCAGCCTTCGCGATGCCAGTCCGGCTGCCGCCTCTTCAAACGGCTTCCGCGCCAGCATTGGCCTTGGCAGCGTCGCACGGCGCACTATTGGCATTGGCCTGTTAATGGCGACGGTCTTCTTGTGGACGGCTTCCAACTTCATGACCAGTGTATGTCTTCTTCCGGCCAACGGGCTCCAGCTAGCTCCCGTGTACTGACTTCGCCGGGAACCTTAGTTTATATTCTCCGATAACACGTACAGCAAACCGTTTTTTATCGTGTACATCAACACGTCTATCTTCGCTATTTCGCTTGTACCTATGACCCTCAAGTTTGCCATGATAAACGGCACCCGCGCCACCAGAAAGGCCGCGAGCGAGTTTCTCAAGGCTATTTGTTTCGATGTACGAAGCAAACTAGCACGCGGTGGCGTGGACAGTGATGTCAGGGAGGACGACGGCAGTACTCGGAAGCTGCTTGATGACGATGACGGCAACGACGACGACGACGACGACGACGGCGAAATTCAATCAAGTCGCCAGCTTCATCGTAGCAGTTTTGTCGGTGGTAGTGCACTCGGTGGGATCGACAGTGTGCCCGAGACGGATAACGGCGGTGCTTCTGCTGCTTGCTACACTGGCTGTGGCCCACAGTCGGTTGACAGAAACTGCCACACTGGTGCGACAAGAGGTAGAGCGACCTACATGGAAGTACCGGACTTCGCTGGGGATGTCGAGGCTAGCATAAGGGTGGGCGAAATGTTGGTGCAGCGCGGCGAATATATCTCGGCGTCAGATAAGCTCAGTCTGCGGACAACGGCCTGGCTCAGCCTCGAGTTCTGCATTTTGTGGTTTATGGCAAACTACCTGGCCGTTGCTTGCCTCGAATACACGAGCGTGGCTAGCGCTACCATATTCACGTCGTTGAGCGGCGTCTTCACCCTGATAATGTGCGCGCTAGCCCGCGTCGAGAGCTTTTCCATGCGCAAGCTGGTAGGTGTGCTGGCGTCGCTGGCAGGCGTGGCACTGGTGTCATCGGTCGACCTATCGGGCGGGAGCGATGAGAACCGGGGTCAGTTCCCTCACAAGACGACGGGGGAGATCGCAACAGGCGACGCCATGGCGCTACTGAGTGCCGTGGTATATGGCGCCTACGTCACAGTGATGAAGCAGCGTCTAGGCCACGAGGATCGTGTCAACATGCCGTTGTTTTTTGGCCTCGTCGGCCTCTTCAACGCTGTTCTCTTGTGGCCGGGACTACTGCTTCTGCATGTGACTGGCATTGAGCGGGTGAGTGTAAAGATGCGCGAATCAGACAGACATGCATCCGGCCCGGCACTGACTGTTCCAGTTTGAATTTCCGGCCTCGGGCCATGTGTGGACCATCATCATGGTAAGCACTGTGCTGCTGCTTCTAGACCTACTCACTCGTTACCTACTGACCCCTTCCTAGCTCAACGCCTCGTCCTCTCTTCTCAGCGACTTGACCTGGGCCTATGCCATGCTGCTCACTACCCCTCTCGTCGTTACCGTTGGGTTGTCGCTGACCATTCCGTTGTCCATCATTGGCGAGATGCTCCAGTATGGGCGGTATGCCAGTACTGTGTATTGGGTGGGCGCCGGCATCGTCGTTGGATCTTTCCTGTTCGTCAACAATGAGAGTCAAGAGGTGGAAGAGGAAGAGTTGGCGAGGGCGCACAGCTAAGATGTGATGTGCCCAGAGAGCCGAGACGATAACTGTGTGCTGCATTTTTACAATTCCATATTGATGCATTTGTCGCGTTTGTCGCATTTCTGTATTTTCCTTGTGTTCTGTCGGATTTTCTTGGGCTGTGATCCCCTTTAAATTGGCGATTGATACAGTTTTGTGTCATTTAATCTTTTGGATTGACGGGTAGGAGGACACATGAATGGCATACAGCATGATGGAACGAAGCGGGTTAGCAACCGCAGAGAGGGATTGCGCATGTATAGAAAGAAAACCAATATCACGCATTTCACGAGTGATCATAGACATGTTACCGCCTTGAAAGAGGAAGACATCCGCATCAATGTGAAGGCCCGAAAATACTCAGAACATGTTCTACGCCGAGGGTATGTAAACTAGAAACAAAGACGCCAATCCCAGCAAAGAAACACTAGATGCTCATGCCCTCATCACAGACGGAGAGAGAAAGTTATGCCTAGGCACCTGCCTTCAATCTTCACACCACTCGTCCTCATCCCAATCAGTCCCAACGTCTGCCCACCCACTGGCCCAACGACGGCCCTCACCCTCCCCCTGTGTGCGGAGGTCAGCCGCTCTGCCACGATCCTCGCGCCAGCACCGGATGACACAGTCGTCGCCCAACGTGACTAGATTTCCTTCGTTGGTCCAGCACACCGACCCGACCTCTTTTTTATCATGTCCGCGAACTATGGCCGTGCCACTGCGCACAATTGGGACGTCATCCACTAGACGGGCATGAAGATTCGGCATGCTGTTTGCCCGAAAAAGGCCAGACCGGGCCGTGCTACCACCTGCCTGCTGGTGGTGTAACAACTGCGAGAAAGAGGAGCAAGTGGATGATGTTGTAAAGTTCCGATCGAATGCGCTTCCATGACTATCCAAAATTTGCTCATTGATGTACCTTTCATCGGTTGGAAAGAGAATTGAACAACCATCACTGCTGCCCACAGCTAGAAGCTCGGTGCGTCCATCTTTTGCCGGCCGGATGGCCGTCTTAACGTAAAATGAGGTCGCGTGAAAGCTTTCGTGGCGAAATCCATACAGTGGCCCAAGCCCCTCCCGTGCTGTCCCGTTTCGTCGTTTCGGGGGGTCACTCCTGGTTGAAAGTTCTGGCGCATACCCAAGTATGAGATGGGCGGTTGAGTAGGCGTAAACAGTGTTGTCCTTGCATAGAGCATAAAGCCGGGCAGAATCTGTGCTGAGGCTTATAGAAGAAATGCCAAACGGACGCCATAGAGTGTGGCTTTTGGGCGGTGCCGTAACCGAGATAGGCGTGCTGGTCTTATGCCGAGATGTGTGGATATTGCGAGTGTCCCATAGCTTTATTGAGGCATCTGCCTCACAGGCGGAAAGGATAAGATGTTCCTTCCCCGGAGGCAAAAACTGGATTGCTGTCACAGAAACCTCCCCCACCCTACCAGGCACCTCCCACCGAGCAGCAACGTCTGTTACTGCAGCGGCTCCCTGCATCTGGCGAGACTGGCGTGTGGTCCTCGCATGGGCAGCGTAAATACTGTTGACGACACAGCCCTGGCTCACTTTCCGTGGCAGACTGTACCCCAGATTTGTCGGTCGCTGCATTTCAAACTCTTGAGCCGGGCCACCCTTGCATCGGAGATCCCAAATCTTCACTGTGCCATCACGACCAGAAGTCGCCAAAACATTTCCACCCCCCTTCCCCGGCTGGAATCGCACCTGCTTCAATGATGCCGTGTGATGGTCAAGGATAGATATCGGAGTCCTTGTGGCCATGTCGATAACTTTGCCAGTTTGGTCGCCAGATGCAGTAGCAAGAAGGGAATCGTCCTCCGAGAATGCTACGTCAATGACGGCATTTCCATGGGCAGAAAATGAGCCATGGGAATTGTTGAAGCTGCCTGTGTCCGATATACTCGAGTCGAGCAACCTGACCCTGCCTTCTTCATCGCCTATTGCCACAAGACCGTTGGCTGCAGAGTGTCAGCAGATTAGGGGCATTAACAGAGATTCGAGTTGGCGACAAGCTTACTGTTGCAGGCCGCGGCACAAAATGGTATGCATGAATTTCCTGAGGGCTCATTGCTCGAGCAAACGTGGAGGTCGTCTGGTACTGTGCAAAAGTCTGCTGTTTCAATCCTCCAGTCTGGATACAGTTCTGAGTCAGTACTGCAGGCCCGACAAGTAATTACGGCACATCAAGGGTAATAGGGTAGTTCTCACCGCCGACAGGGCAATCCAATGATTGGTGGCCTGGCCGTGGCATGGTGCCCAGCTGTCGCTGAAGCAACTGGCCAGACACACAGCGACGATCCAACGAGAGAATCTTGTTTGGAGGTGACCAACATAGCGATAGGCTGAGCTCCGGGCCCCCAGTGTTCTCGCGTTCTTCTATACCAGACACCGGCGGATCGGCCGCCAGAACAGGAGATGACGCAAGCGGGCTCAACAGCATTGAGCTGGTAGCAAATCTGCCAACTGATTGCGGAGTTTCTGTACCAAGAAGTGACATCGATGATGCCTTTAGCGGCGATGACTCGGGTGTATATTGGCCTGTCCGTTGTCTCTTCGAGGGCCGGGATGCTTGGAGCGACAGGAATTCTTCATCGCTGGAATGTGTTGGTGAGAGGTTTGTGTTCGGTAGACTGATTGAGGGCGTTTGCGTTCGGTTCAGGGCAAGGGCTGTGAGATCGCGCAGAGCACTTCGAGCGGCACTTGGATTGGCCGACACACGGGATCGTGGTGTGAAGAAACGCCTGAACTTGCGAGGAGTGATTGACGGCTGTCGACGCTCCTTACTATTGTAAGCAACAGATGACATTATTCCGGGAGGCGATGACAGCACCAGGTCATCTTTGTTGGATGCCGGGATGGGAGCGAGGACCGATGCGGAGTTGCTGTCTGCCATTGTCCTGTTCTCCAGCGGTGGTGCCAATATTCGTTGGTCGGGCAACAAGCAAGATTGGGGCACTTGTTACTAAAACTGGCGGCAAAGTGACGATTTAAAACCCGCAATGGAAAGAGCGAGGAAGTCTCTTGGAGAAAGGGAACGGCAACTCGACTATAAGCAAGATGGAAGTTGAGGGCAAAGCCAGATTTACTCTCGTAAAAAAAAGAAACAGCCCTGGTAGGAAAAGTCGTGTGGCGGGGAAGGAACGAAGTGCACATATGGGGCGTGGCTTTGATGAGGTATCGACGCGGTGAATACGCGCTCGTGTTAAAGTCGCGAAACTTATTGAAAGGGGCCAATCAGATGCTGTAGATAGCGCCTCGCCCCACGAGAGCACATCCTTATCAGACGCGCCGCCCCATGCAAGTCACCTTCGACGAGACTCTTCTGTATGGCCACGCCTGACTTTCAGCTGGCTTGAAACCCCTGATTACAGGGTGTCAGCAAGTTACTTGAATTGGCAGAAGAATCAGTTTTAATTGTTGGATATTTTGATACGGAATATTTCTCCTTGAACGGAAGAAGCTCACTTGCTTAGTAAGACAGGTCCACCTCTGATTTTACTACATTCGTTTTAACGTCACCCCACTAAAATATTATCGGACTGCATTGATTGGATGTTCGTTATCGTCGATAATGTGGCCGACGATAATGAAAAAAAAGTTCCTTGCTTAAAAAAAAAGTTCGTTCAATCCGCCACTTTACACCCTAACTACGTCGCTTTTACATTCGCCGCCTATCTGTCGCCATGGCCGTACAGAAGAAGCACGGCAAGGGCCGCTTAGACAAGTGGTATAAACTTGCAAAGGAAAAGGGCTATCGGGCCAGAGCCGCGTTCAAGTTGATCCAACTCAACAAGAAGTATGGCTTCCTGGAGAAGAGCAAGGTGCTGCTGGATCTCTGCGCTGCACCAGGGGTGAGTCTCCTCTCCCGCCTGTGAAAACATAGCCAGAAAACCCATACTGATACGGCTTCTGTAGTCTTGGTGTCAGGTGGCGGCAGAAACTATGCCGGCAAGCAGCATCATCGTGGGGGTAGATCTATCGCCGATAAAACCGATCCCAAAAGTCATCACTTTTCAGAGCGACATCACGACCGAGAAATGCCGAGCAACGATACGCCAACATTTGAAGACATGGAAGGCAGATACGGTCTTGCATGATGGTGCGCCCAATGTTGGTACTGCTTGGGTGCAGGACTCTTTCAACCAAGCAGAGCTGGCTTTGCAGGCTATGAAGCTGGCAACGGACTTTCTGATCGAGGGCGGCACCTTTGTTACCAAAGTTTTCCGGTCCAAGGACTATAACTCACTGCTATGGGTTTTCAATCAGCTGTTCGACAAGGTGGAGGCTACCAAGCCACCATCGTCCCGTAATGTCTCAGCCGAGATTTTCGTGGTGTGCCGCGGCTTCAAGGCACCAAAGCGGATCGACCCACGATTCCTGGATCCCAGAGCTGTGTTCGCTGAACTGGCCGACCCTACACCAAACAATGAGGCCAAAGTGTTCAACCCAGAAGTAAAGAAGCGCAAGCGAGACGGCTATGAGGAGGGTGACTACACGCAGTTCAAAGAACTACCGGCCAGCGAATTTATTCAGACCATCGACCCAATTGCCATTCTGGGCCAGTTCAACCGATTGACATTTGAACAGCCTAAGAACGGCGATGTGGCTTTGGCCGCCCTCGACAAGCTTCCGGAGACGACTGAGGAGATCCGCCTGAGTTGTGCAGACCTGAAGGTGCTGAGCCGAAAAGAATTCAAAGTTCTTTTGCGATGGCGGCTGCGAGTACGGGAGATATTCGGGTTTCCCACGAAGAAAACCGCTACGAAGCCACTATCGGAAGAGGTCACAGAAGTGGACACAATGGACGAGGAGATGAAGATTCAGCAGGACCTTCAAGCTATGAAAGACAGAGCCGACTCGAAGAAAAAGCGAGAAAAGCGAAAGGACAACGAGGCGAAACAGAAGGATATTGTAAGGATGCAACTAAACATGACTGCCCCCATGGATATTGGTATGGAGCAGGCAGATGCAATGGGCGATGGGTCCATGTTCGCACTCAAGAAGCTGGACCAGCCCAATACCCTCCGGAGAATAGCGAAAGGGAAGATGGCCCTTTTGAATACGGACAAGAAGGAGCTGCAAGGAATGGATCGAGACAGCGGCATCGGGTCGTCTGGAGAGACAGATGATGAAGGCGATGATGAAGAGGACCGGCTGGAGCGAGAGCTGGACGGCCTCTACGAGGACTATCAGGATCGGAAGTCATCTGCGGATGCGAAGTACCGAGCCAAGAAGGCAAGAGAGCGTAGGGGCGACGACGAGTGGGAGGGCTTCTCTGCCGACGAAAAGGAGGTTGAAGACAGTGATGGCGATCTTGAAGAAGACAGCAGCGATGACGATGAAGATGACGACGCATCCGCGAAACCGACCAAACCGCTGCTTACCGATCTCGACAATTCGCCGGCGGAAGATGGAGGATTGTCCAAGCGTGCCAAGACATTCTTCAGCCAGGATATATTTAAGGACATTTCTGGACTTTTGGACGACCCTCTTGAGGAAGAGGAGAAGGATGAAGACGAAGAAATGAAAGATCCTGATGAAGAGGATGCGGCGGAGAATGCTGCGCCTCCCAAGAAGAGCAGCCGCAGCAACCGCCTGGCGCAGGAAAGCAATGAGAAGGAAGGGAACGTGAATGCAACTCTAGTCGGCTCGGAGACCGAGGCGGAAGGCGGCTTTGAGGTGGTGAGGAACGGCAAAGACGGTCCTGAGAACGACTGGGAAGAAGATGATAAACGGCGTCGCTCTGACGGACGACTAGGTATGACGGACCGCCCTCCGGCCGCGCTAGGCTGCTGCAGTACAGCAAACTAACAATGTACAGACATCGACATCATCACGGCCGAAGCTATGACGCTTGCGCACTCGCTGGCGTCGGGGCAGAAATTGAAGCACGATGTTATTGATGATGGGTTCAACAAGCATGCTTTCCGCGACAAGGACGGCCTGCCCGAGTGGTTCTTGGATGACGAATCCAGACATGACAAGGTCCAGCGGCCGATCACTAAGGCAGCGGCCGAAGCGATCAAGGAGAAGATGCGGGCACTCAACGCGCGGCCAATCAAGAAGGTGCGCGAGGCACATGCTCGCAAGAAGTTTAAGGCGGCGCAGAAGTTGGAGAAGCTGAAGAAGAAGTCGGAGCTCCTCATTGCAGATGAGGGCATGACGGAGAAGGAAAAGGGCGACACCATCAGCAAGATGTTGAGAAAGGCTGCCAAGAAGAAGCCCCACGTACCGACAAAGGTGGTGGTGGCGCGGGGTGCTAACCGGGGTATCAAGGGCCGGTATGTTGAGCTCCTCATCCATGCCCTTTGCATCATAATTTCTTCTAACCGTGCACAGGCCCAAGGGTGTCAAGGGCCGATACAAGTTGGTGGACGCGAGAATGAAGAAGGAGACCAGGGCGCTAAAGCGCGTGGCCAAGAAGCACAAGAAGTAGAAGATACGCATCCTACCCTGCTTCGGGGTTTAGGGCCAAGCCAAGAGGCGCATGTTGCCACGGCCATGTATCTTACTACGTCGATTTTGAGCGCATCAATGCCATATTTGAGAGTTACTCTGTGCACTATGGCTTTTTGCTCCGTACACTATTATAGTTCACTGGTATTATTACGGAGAGATAGCGGTAGCAACAGCGATTACGGTAGAGGCAGAGGCTGTAGCGGAAGCAATAGCGACAGCGGCAGCAGCGAACGTAAAGTTAAAGGCGGAGCGCACGTACGACGTAGTAAATACAGGCAGGGGCGACAGCAACGGCGAGGGCGGCAAAGGCGATTATGAGGGATGACGATGGGGAGTATGGATGTTAGCCGAAGGCGGTAAAGCGAGAAAACCCACCCGATGTACGAGTAAGATACTTACCTTAATAGTCCATAGACCCGAAGCCAGTTTTGGCTGTGACAAGCAGGCAGCCCATCCGACGCCATGGACCGTATCGACCCTCTGGCGGAGCTCATCAGCGATTTTTTCGAGCTGAATGGCAGCAAAATCGACGAGCTGCTGGACACGGCCGAGGGCCTCGACGGACTGCTGCCTCAGCCGGCGCCCGGCCACGGTCCCGGCGCCGAGCCCAGTCCGCTCGAGTTCATGCGCTATGTCGCTCGCAACACGCCGTTTGTCGCGCGCGGTGCTGCATCATCGTGGCCGGCGGTCCGCACCTGGTCTGCAGCGTTCTTGCGCGACACCCTGGCAGACCACTCTGTGAACGTTGCGGTCACGCCCAGAGGGTAGGTTTGTCGGCTAATAGGCCCCGTCTCGCTGTCCCATTTCGGCTGATGGCACAGAAATGCTGATGCCCCAACGCCCGGTGCATCCGGAAACACCGTATTTGCCAAACCGTGGGAGGAGGACCAGCAGTTTCCTGCCTTCCTCAGCTACCTTGTGCGACAGGAGAAGGATGAGTTGGACACCACTACAGAAGTCCGTTATGCCCAGACCCGTGAGCTGCTGCATTCCCGTTCTTGCACCCCCTCGCCCCAGCTCACTTTACCAGAAAACGACAACTTGCGACAGGAGTATTCCGCACTGTACGGTGACGTCCAGAAGAGCATAGCCTTTGCACGTATTGCCCTGCAACGCCCCCCTGAAGCCATCAACCTTTGGATCGGCAACTCTCGCTCGGTAACGGCGTTGCACCGCGACAACTATGAGAACATTTACGTGCAGATCCTCGGTCAGAAACACTTTGTTCTGCTGCCGCCCTTGTGCCAGCCCTGTGTCAACGAGATGCCCCTACAGCCGCACTCATACAGGCGACTTCGTAGTGGCCTGGAGCTAGTGCCTGACCCAGCCAGTGACGGTATGGGAGATGGCGATGGCGCCGATGGCGCCGATGCCATCCCCTTTGCTACGTGGGACCCAGACAGACCACACGAGAACGCCACACCGTACTCCCCACTGGCGTCTCCCATGCGCGTGACCCTGGATCCGGGAGACATGCTGTATCTTCCCGCCATGTGGTCGGCTCTCCCCTTGCTCCTAATTTTCACCCGTTCCTGACTCGATAGGTACCACAAAGTTTCACAGTCCTGTTCCGAAGACGGCGTATGTGTTGCCGTCAACTACTGGTAAGGCAACCCACTCTCCGTGCTCTTTCGGCTTGCCTGACCTTACGGCCAGGTACGATATGGACTTCAGCGGGCCTCTGTATCCCCTCAGCGCGTTTGTGCGTTCGGTTTACCAGAGCAGAGCTCAGGCAGCACAAGCCATATGACAACGAAAATACAGAGAATTGCTCCGTGCATTGTGTTTTACTGATAAGGAAACAAAGATGAGGTACTAGTATTGACGTCAAGAATCGAAATGCTAGTTCTCGGTGGGGCGCCGCCACACTCAGTAGTACTCTGTACGATATCATATTTACGCAGGAAGATACGCTCGCGCACGGCGTCTACGAGTATTGTGCGAAATTAGGCTAGGCATCCTGTAGCCAAAAAGAACAGGCACGATGACCGCTTGCGGCACCCACATCACCATGGCTCCGGCTCCGTTCTGGTGCTCCTGGCCTGGAGACCTCGCCACACACAAGGCGGCTTCTTAGTGCCCTGTGGAAAACTCCACTTGTCCCGCTATCGGAAACTCCAAGTTTCCCATGCCACTTTCCCACTACTGCCATTTTTCTCGTCAGTGGCACCACCTTTTCAACAGCACTTTCTTGTGGAGCGCCAACAATCGCCATATCCAGGCATCCACATAAGACGGCTACCCAGACGACACCCGCTCTTCGGTGAAGCCTACTTCAATCCCAATGAGCTCAGGCCTCCCAGTGCGTCACTCTTTATAAATATCGTACGATACAGCCTCAACAGACACTTGCCACCCGCAGCGCCTTGATTAAATCTCTCTTTCGTCCCGGACCCTCACCGGCCTTTGTGCTTTTGCAGAGAAGTTGTGCTGACCTGGCAGTCTTACCTGTGCTGCTATCTGAGCAGCCATGATTGGACACCGCCGTACCAATGCATCTCCTTCTCGCTGAGGTGCAGCTTCTCGCCTCTCGCGCATCCGTCGAGTGATTATTGTTTCGGCTGCAAGCATTCTACCATCCCCCCCCACCCCTGGTTTTTTCCAACAGTATGCTGGCCATCTTGCGATGCTCTGGTATCTCTTGTACCCGTTGCGACGGTATGTACCCAACTCTCCTCGCTCCAACTCAGGCCCCAGCAAGCCCTGCCATGTTGTGCTTTCCGTACTGACTCCCGTCGTGTCCAAGGACAACCAGCGCGCCTGAGCTGGCTCCTAGTCATCCCCTCCGAAGAAACCTTACATCCTACGGGGTTGGAATCTCGCGAAATGTCGCCACTACCCTTCTCGTTTCTGTGGCTGTGATCACTGCCCTTCTTTACCCCATTCCCTTCCTTTACACCAGCGACTTTACCAGCAGCGCCTCCAGCCTCCCTCGCCATGTGTGGACCAGCGCCAACCCGCTCAAGAATGACATTGGCATTGAACCCGATGTGGTCATGCGCCCTGTCTGGGTACATGGCAGCTACATGCTGGCTCTAAAGCACGAAGTCCTCTTGGGCGCACTCGAGCTACAAGACGAGCTTTTAGGGCCCACTGAAAACTTCAGCCCTCGGCATGCCACCACGGACGGCGAACCCCCGCTTACCGCCGTCAGCGAAGACCTATCCCCATACCAACGGGACGCATTTCACGTTGTGAACGGGCTCACGAACGAGTCATGGTTCTTCCACTCACCCCTGCTATATTGGTCGAACGACCGTGACGCGATCACATCCGACCCCGATCTCCTGGCCACTGTCAACATGCACCAGAAGCAGCCTACCTCTGTCAACGTCACGTTGCGCCACTCCGTCATTTTCAGCGGCGAGCGCTTTGAAGACCGTGCCCTGGTCGCGGCCGATGCCTTGGTCATCACTCTGATCCATCTTCGCGATTCCCCTGTTGGCCGTCAATGGGCCCGCAAAGCCGCCGAGCTTGCTTCTCGGCCTTCTGACAGATGGACGGTATACCCAAAGGACAGTCACAGCCTGCAGAGCCAACTGTACGAGTTCCAGTTCCTTCCCATCTCCCTGCAAGCCTCTTTCATGTTGGCCCTGGCATACACCTTGACGCTTGTCTACGTCATTCAGAACTTGTCCAAGCTGCCGGCCATCAAGTCGCGCCCTGGCCTCATCCTGACGGTTGTCGCCCAAATCCTCATGTCCATCATGTCGAGCTTCACCGTCTGTGCCATCCTAAATGTGGACCTGTCTCGCATTCCCCGTGCGGCCTACCCAATAGTTGTCATGTCCATGAGCCTGGAGAACGTGCTCCGGTTGATCAAGGCGGTCATTCAGACGAACCACGAGAACAGCACGAGCATCCGTGTTGGTGAGGCCTATGGCAGGACTACCCACATTGCTCTCGTCAGTGTTGCCGAGCATCTCGTGCTCCTCTGGATCATATCCAAGCTGGTCGCCCCTGGACTCTCGGCTTTCTGCAGCTTCCTTGCTATCGCCCTCATATTCGATTTGGTGTACCTCTCCACCTTCTTCTTGTCTGTTCTGAGTATTGAAGTTCGGCGCACTGAGCTGGGCGAGGCCATCGAAAATGCCGCGTCCATGCAACGAAGCCTCCGCTCATCACCGCAGCGGCAGCCGCAATCACCGACATCTCATGGCCTGCCGCGTCCGTCATGGATTTACGCCTTCTTGCAGGGTAATATCGACGTGTCTACGCGCATTGCTGGTACCATCATACTAGTTTGTTTTGTCGTCATTGCGCAGTGGCACTTCTTCGGCACCGGCAGCATGGCCCGCATGGTGAGCCGGTTCTCCAGTGTGGCAAAACCAGATGCTAGCCCTGGAGACAGTCTGTCTGCGTGGGACAGTGCTTCGTCGTGGTCTACCGAGGTACACCAGGCACGCAGTCCCGCCTCGTGGCTCCGTCTTCAGGATCATGAGACGGCACGAGAGGTAATCAACGTGGTACGGCCGTCCGCACACAGCTATGTTGCCCGTGTCTACGAGCCGCTGGTCTTCGTTCTGAGTGGTGCCGATCGCATGCCCCGCGTGTCTGAGCGCCTCTTTCTCCCGGCCGTGTACGACTTTGCCCGGCATCAGTGGATACCTTTTATCATTGCGGTTCTTTCTGTCCCTGCTGCTGTGCGTATTTTCGTCAACTACCTCCTCTGGACTGAGGCGGACGAGGCGGACCACCACGATGAATCTTCCAACAACCGTCTCCTCTCTGTGAAATCTCTCGATCAAGGTCATACCTTGGACGTAGCCCTGTTGGCCGCGTCTTCTGACGGCCTCGTGGTGTCGGTTGGCCTGGACCGTCGGATCCGAGTTTTGAATATTCCTTTTGGGTGCGGGAGCTACCTGCTTACCGACCAGGATGGTTCGATGGACGTGCCGTTTCCGGTACTGGCACTGGAGATCGACGAAAGCTCGACCTGGCTGGCCATCCTATGCACATACATGGTCTTGCTCTGGGACCTAGAGAGCAGGCGGTGGGGCGCAACTCTCCCTGTTGATCTATGTGGACAGAAGCCGGAGGCCTTCTTTTTTGCTCCTACCCGACCGTCGACAACCGTGCCCTCACTTGTGGTGGTGCGGCACAACGGTACATTTACAGAATTGTCGGCAGACACTTGCGAGTCGGTCGAGCTTACAATCTGCAAAAGCCCAGTGCTCTGCGCCGTGCCACTTCACTGTCGCGTCTCGACCCCTGCCTCGGCCCAGTCCGATGGGCCATTTTCCATAATAGTGGCCTCGCGCAATGGCCGTATGCATCGAGCTGCCCCGGTTAGTGGCGGATGGCTATCAGAGAACTGTGAGCAACTGGCCAGCAAAGAAAGTCCCGTGCACTCGCTTGTGGCACTTGCTTCGCTCTCAGCGTATCTTGTTGTTCGAACATGGTCCGTAGACCTCGTTGAGCTCCGAACATCCAAGATCATCCACACATTCAGGGCTGCAAGGCCGATCAAGGCAAGGTCCCTGAGACATATTTACACCAAGAAAAGGCAAAGTCCAATCGACACAACGGAGCTGAACTACTTCAGTCTCGTGTACTCAAGCGCCGAGTCGGGTAATTGCGTCATACAGACTTTTTTTCCGGAGCAGGACGGCGGATCGATCGCACTAACGTCAAATGATGGCCTCACTTATATTCCAGCAAGCGCAGACAGCGCGTGCTGCACGTGGGCCAAATCACGGCAGGTAATGAGAGAGATTCCCAACCCGGGAAAATGGGAGGCTCTACCCAACGGGTACATCGTTGGGGTCCGGCGTCTTGGGCGTGCTGTTCTCGATGGTGACACTGGCATCCATCTGGCTACTGGTCGTGATATGATAGATGGATTCGATAGCGGTCTTCGGCGCCGGGGATTAGATGTCCTGGCCGGAATGGCGTCATCTGCACCGGCCGCCGGGACGAGGATGTCAAAGAGCCACGATCGCTGGGAGGCGTGGTCGACATGGATCACTCTGGAGGACCGAGACGATGACTGCAGCGGCAGTCGGAATTACGTAACCCGGATGTTGGAAGTGGACCAAGGGGACCTTCTAGTGATGGAACCGGGCCCAATTGTGCAAGTTGGGGCAGCCACGGTGGCGCTGGGCCTGGGGACATCGATAAAAATCATCACGCTTGGCCAAGAGCGTTTCGGCAGCATCGCGGATCTACTCGATGCAGAGACGGAGCTCATGCGGACGAGCAATATTAGCGGGCGACGGCGGAAGAACCGGCCGCTTCCAAAGGCGACATGATGTTCTGGACAGTGATAGAGCTGGGACCGGCTGTACTTCGACCGAGATGGCAAGACTTTGGTCCTGCGAGCCTCACGTCCCCCCTGCCCCACTTTTGGGAGCCTATTCGCGATGAAACATGGACGTTCACAGGAAGCACAGGCGGCCTTCCAAGGCCGATCCGAATGTCGGAAACGGCCCTCTTACCGCAGATAATCAAGAAGGAGGCCGCCAACAGACACCATGACACAGGCAACAAAACAAGCAAAATGGTGACGCAAATCATTGTGGGCCACAAAGTCAGGTCGCCGGTCTCGCGGCCAAGTGTCGTCCTCGCCAGGCTACTCAGAGCGCGAGGCAGTCTAGCTGAAATAAATAAATGAAAAGAGAAATAAATAGGGAGGCTGGTGAGCGCGTGGCGGTCCATCGCGATGGACGGACACGCCGACGCAATCGATAGGAGCAGGTCGCCATTTCGACGCCGCCTGGGGCCACCTAGCTTTTCTCCTATCGTACAGAGTACGTCGTACATCCCCCCCGCATCACTTCATGATGGCCTGTCGGGTCTGAGACATCGACATTTGGGAAATTATCGGGCAAAGACGAGCCGCATTCCAATGCCCGTGAATCATCCGTCTCGCTGCATTCCTATTCCCGTGGCGTCAAACGGCTCGAGCCGTGTGGCTTCTCATAGGAGTGTGCAGCGCGAGTGGCGAGCATTCACTTTGTACAAGTATGCTGCGGCTCCGTCCAGTCTCACGAGAATTTGGAACCGGGTAGGAGTTCCAACGAGCCCCGCTAGATTGGCGGTATTGACGGTAAACGGGCAGCACGGGCAGCAGCATGTCGCACTCGCACTCCGTAATTCGTGCTCTGTAATACGCCGTACTCCGCTGTGGAATACTCGCACAACAATACCATCGCGTCCCATGCGCGTGAGCGCGCCTTTTTCGCATCCTCATTCGCATGTTGTTATCTTTCCTTTTGGGCCTAGCTTTCCGCTCTTTCCACCCTAATGAGCACAAAAATAATACCCTTGTTCAATGATGGTCGTGCCTGCTAGCTTTCCCAGCCGCTTCCTACCTCCCCCTTCTTTCTCCTCTTTTTTCTTCCCCTACCCGGCTTTCTATTTGCCCTCCGCATAACTTACCAATCGTGCTTCTGCAGCTCCTATGCAGCTCCTCTGCGACTGCTTTGCGACTGCACTACGATTACTCTGTCCGCCCCTGCCCCCCCATTCGATACTCGACAAAGACGCGGACAATCGCCAGACCGAAAGTATCTCTTTGTCGTGCCCAGTGAACGCCCAGCTTCAGCTCCCTTGCGCTCTCTCCCACTCGCCGGGCCGCGTGCTGGCGTCCGCCGACCGGCTTACCGGTATCGCTGCTATATCTAACGGAGTAATATCTGTCCAGCATAAGCGAGCCATCGGCCGACCGACCTAGGGATCACCACTTAAGCACCATCTTGCATAGCTGCTTCTCCCTAGCCCTAGCCTTTTCCTTTTCTCGAAACGTGAGGGCGTGTGGTCACGCACAGGCCCGCTGCTGCAGGTGCGCTGCAGGTGCGCCGCGGGTGTGCTGGTGCATACTACACATCATTTGTAGCATCGACGTTGCGTTGGGTCTTCGAGCAAGGGAAGAAAAGCCAGACCTCCCTGCCAGCGAAGCAGCTCGCCGTGCCGTGGCCCAATCGACCTGTTGTCACGACAGCGGGGCAGGCAAGCTATCCTCTTTTTGTGTGCTTTTCATCCAACTTTTTTGCTGGCCTTTTCATTGCTCTTCATCCTGTTGAGCCACTTAGTAAGTAGGATATCCTGCTATCTAGTCCCCTTGTCTTCCCACACCGCATTCTCTGCCGAGGACTAGAAGTACCTGGGCCCGGCTGGCAGGCCTGGCCAGGGAGTGTGTGGATCATAAGCCTACACCAACTGGCCAAAGAGAATCGGGGTCAAGAAGCACCAGCCAGCGAACACACGCGCAGAAATTGAGGTCGCGGCCTAGTACGGCCGCCCTCGGCGTGTGTGTGGCTCCCAAGTCGAGCGTCGTTGGCTGTTCGTTGGCCCTCTGCTTTGGCTCCGAGCTGCGTGCTGACGGTCTGAAGGTACAATTGGCAGGCGTGTGAGCAGGGCTCTTGACAGCTCATCGTGCAGCTAGGCGGGAAGAAGACGAGGCCAGACAAGGAAGCGCGTCAGGACGGCCTTCATATTTGTCTATCTGGCCCGTCACCAGTATATTCGACGTGGCAAACAATCTATACCGCAATCTGGGGTCGCCCTGCACACCTCGTTTCCGTTCAGCCCAGCGAGGCTTTTCTGGACCCGGTTGTTCTGTTGCCGCCTCCAATACTTTATCTCCCGTTTTCGCTATCCTGCGACCCGAGACGCACAGTTGGTCGCATCTCCTGCACGTCTTCCTCGCAACCCTTCCCTAGCAGTGCGACCTGCATCCTCGTCCCCACGAAGGTCTCCACTGCCGCTCTGCAGCTACGGCGTATACCCACCAGAAAAAGAAAATCGAAGCACGAAACCCTTTCAAAAAACAAAAATTGGATTGTAGGGTCGCGCACACCTGTTCATGCATTACTGAAGGACTCCGATCCACACAACCGAGTCCTCTAGAAAGAGAAACCAGCCAGCGGCAGTCCGCAATCCGCAGACCCCATCCATTCCCGGAGCGCATATGCAGCTTGTGGCACTCTAGCTTGTGCTGCACGCCCCTTACCCCGTTCGCCATTCTCTTCCGCTTACCTCGTCTGTTTACTTTTTACTCCGGCCTCGCCACCTGAAATCACGGCTTCGGCCTCTCTCCTCGCCATCCATGGTCCCCATCTGACGCCCAACGAGCACACACTCGCTTTTCCCAGCTTTCCTATCTATCACCATTTTTGTTCCCTCTTGGTGTTTCCCTTTGCATCATTCCCGCATAATCGGTCCCGTTTGACTCCATTGGTCCCTTCTAGTCACTTGCATCTGGTTTCCTGTTTCTACTTGATTCCCATCGGACCTGCCCATTATTCGCCTTTCCTGTCTTCTGTACATACATTGACCTCGAGCCCCTCCCACCCTTGCGTCGTCATGCTCATAGCCGACGTAAATGAGCCATCCTACTGTTCCAACTCCGGCTCACTACTATAGCGGTTTCGCAGTCTGCTCGACAACGCTGATTTCTGTGGGGCGAGGCCGCGATCTCATCGCTTTCCATCTTCACGCCTTCAAGACGAGCCGGGCTTGCTGTTGGTCCTCGCTAGATAATTGTCGCCCTCATTCGCAACTTCTGCCTCCATCCTGATTCCGGACCCAGAACGACAAGGTATTTACTGGTATGCTGGAGGAGTCCCGACATTGGTTGCGTGACTGTCTCTAACCTCGACATATCTCAGGCGGTGTCCTTGTCTTTCCCACTTCCCCCTCCGGCCAGGTCTCGAGTTCAGGCGCCATGGCATCTTCGGAGGTTGATCAGAAGTTCCTCGGCAGACTCGCAAAGGCTGTCGAGCAAGACAACCCATTGTTGGCGTCAATGCTCTTCAAGATACTTGGCCTGTCCGTCAACCTTTCGCAACAACTCATATTGGCTCGGAAAAAACGTCGGCAAGATCCATCAATATCGCCGCAGACGCTTGAGCTGTACTTCCACATTATATGGCTTTCGCGTGAGGGCCTTGTGATGCTTGAGCAATACGTTCTTCCGGTTGTGGGCCAATATGTCGAGCTCAGGGTTTTGGCCTACAAGCTGCGGGCATCGTTTTACCACATATTCGTCCTGTTTTACAACCAACCGCCCGTCTCCAACATGGGTCTTTCTACACCCGAGATCTTTGGCTCATCATCGAATGAACCGACACCACCAAGAGTTGATAAGGGCAAGGCGGTTGCCCAGGATGACGACGTATCTAGCAATCGCTCGTCTCTACAGCCGACCCATCCCTTGGAAGGTGGTCCCGTTGGCCCACCTCCTGGATTTGGCCCCCAGCCTCCTGCCGCATTTCTTCTTCCGCCAAAGGATTACCTGCCCGTGACCGACGAGTATTTCCGGTATGCTGTTGCTCTGGCTGAAAATATGCTTTGGGGGTCTCATTCGTTACGTCTGTCTGTGAAGACCGAGTACTCAGCATTCTTGTATGAGTGCAAGCACGATTTCGAAGGCAGCCGCAAATTGGCCAAAGACACGATAGCGGACGTCTACGGCGCCGCGGAGGGCATCGACAACGATATGTTCAGCGATGCTTGCGAGCTTGTAACTGTACTAGGAAAGATGATGAAGCGTGGTCTCAACTCAGGCGGCTCCGCTCGAACGAAGGGACGGGACCACGCGGATCAGCCAGCTGGAACGGCACCATCGCAAGCAACATGCATACCATCGCGGACAGCCGTGCTTCCATCCATGACGAGTGGCATAGGATCTGCACAAGTGGTGCGCTCGGGGAACATGCCTGAGTTCATATAAATGAGTCTCTAGCACAATCCCTTTTGACATCGCATAACTTTGTTTGCACGGTTTGTTAAGTGTTCGGTTACCTTTTGTATTTTTTGGCCTTGTGGTTAGATCGGTCTGGGTTTCGCTTCTAGATTGCATTTTAGGAGTTGTCGGGCTGTTTTGCTTAGCTGCACTAATTATCCCTTCTTGATGTTTCTTCTACCTATGTACTTATAGCTAAAATGGGAGTGCCAGCTCCCAGCGATGGACGATGGATTAGTACCGTTCCGGTTTGGTTCCCTTCTGTCATCTATATTTTCCTCAATAATCTTTGTGGCTGACCGTTCAAGTTGTATTATTGTTGCCCTCATAGACATGTTTGATTATGTCTACTTGATCGCATAACACACATCACTACTGATTGAGGCTCGCTCGAAAGTTTCTCTCCAGAAATCGCTCTCGACATACCCTCCTGGTTGCGCAGATGCTTTTCTGCGTCTCGGATAATGCCGGAATATGTAAGTATTTCCTTCTTCCTTCTTCTAGCACTTCTCGATCCAGTCCTTTTACCAGTGACCCATCTCCAGCTCCACCTTGCGCTCAAGCATCTCCCAGTCTACCATCCGTCCAGTCTCGTTTAAAAATGCTGCCTGCAGGTCTCTCCACATATTCTTGATATGCTGCCCATACAGACGGCCAAGGACGTTCAAGTCGTCTGGTGTCCAGACTACCAGCGGACTGTTGGCGCTCTCAGTGTTCTCCATCCGGGTTTTATCCCAGAGGCCTCTATTTCCGTCGTCTGCGCCACCTACGCCCTCGCCGTGTCGCTGGTTATTAGCGCCCAGAGTGCTATTGTACCATATCGGAAGGGAGGTTTCACTTGGGTCGTTCGGCCCAGCTCCGTCCCTACTTCCAATTTCGTTGTCGCTCTTAGTAGCTGCCATATCATGCCATGGGACCATGTTGTCCTCTTCTTCGCCTGCTTTGCTTGCTCCCTCCCCAGTTAGGTTCGTATTTCCTTGTGGTCTGTTGGCACTCTCTCGGAATATGCTTTCGTTGGTGGCAGAATGTCCTGCTGCGAGGGGCCTGTGTACCGAGACGGCAAGTATGGATAGGGGTGCAAGTGGTATGGGTAAGGGCGCGAGGGGTATGGCGGATAGCCGTATGGATAAGGTACATGGCCGTCGTGACAAACACATCCAAATTGACACAGGGGGATACGGCGGCCGCCATGGTGCGGTCTGGGGGCTGTTAAAGAATGATAGTTTCGTGGCTGGTCCGAGGGGTCGGTAAGCGAGTCAGTTTCGGTCAGAGGCCGTGCCGTACTCTACAAATTCGGACCGGTGTTGCATTCCAACTTGGTTTCGCCTGGGCCTGCTGGCGCCGCTACCGCTTCGTCATCTGCGGGAGTCGCAAGTGGCGATGGCTGCGAAACTTGAGGTTCTTTCTCGCCCTTACCTCCATCTGGCTTATCCCCTTCGTCACCTCCGCTCTCTTTGATTTCTCCAGTCTTCTTTTTGTTTTTACCCCTTGTGCAAATATGAGACTTCCCTGCGTCGCTAGCTTTGTTGCTATCATATTTGCTGTTTGCAGCGGCAAGCCGCACCTTCTGTCGGCATATAGGACAACGCACTGCTGTCTTCTCTGAACCCCGGCTGCTCCTCTTGTTCTTCGGCCTGCCCTGTCCTGTTTCTGTATTGTGCGAGCAGTGGCAGCCGTGGTGTGACAAGCTGGCATGAGTCGTAGGAGGGGGATGGCTGTGACCATGTCGACGATAAACTGAACACATCTCAATGCTGTTGGTGTTGCTGTCGCCGCTATTGCGATGGTTTTTCTCTTTGTGGGTGCACTTTTTGGGTTCTTCTCGTTGGCTGTCTTGCCCTCTTCTGCAGCCTTCGCCGCCCTCACCGGTGTGACCTCTGGCCCAGACGGTGACGCAACTTCTTCAGCAGGTGATGCTTTCAGCTGGACGCCCACGGCGACAGGTGAAGGCTCGGGAAAAGGCACCGGTTGTGTGTCAGCCTGTCGATCGAGAAGCTTCTTTCGGCGTCTGCGGTCTAGCACCAACAGTGGTCCGCCCCAAATCAAGTTAAACGGCCGGAAGCTACGATCAGATACATCGCACTGGCTAATATCGATCTTGGACGGCATGATGCGGGATTGGCTGTGTCAAAAAGTGCTTGCTTTGGTCTTGGGATAACATCATTTATACTTCATTTCATGAAAGATATCGATTGCAGGAAAAATTAGGGAGTTTTCGAGAAAGTATGTTCTTGTGGGTGCACCAAAATAGCGCATGTAAGTTGTCCGGGTTACATGCCATTAAACGTACAATAGGAACAGGAGTGTATTACAAAAGCTGAAGTCCTAGAGGCCTCTATTCCTAAACAATGGATTTCATTGATAGGCATTAACAGGGACTGCTTGCCGGCTGTTCAGCTCCTTTTCTGTGAATGGGAATTTGTAGGATATATCGCTCTCCAGTCTTTATATCTGAACAACGACAGCCGGCAATATAAGCAAAAAGGAAGACGCTTGGTATGCAAGAGAGACCGAAGGAGAGGAGCACCCACCGGTACTGGGAATCGAACCCAGAGCCCGAGAATGAGAATCTCGAATGTTGACCGTTACACCATACCGGTAATGGGGGTTTCTGCTGCAAGTTCTCGTCAAATTTCAGTCGAAATATTCATTGTCTGTGAGGAGAAATGGCCTGATTGTGAAAAGCGAGTTGCAATATAATGGAACTGGAAACTGAGAGCAAGATATTAGACGAGACATATGATATACGACGCAGGGAAGTCAAGATGTAGACATGGGGACAAACAAGCTAGTTGTCAGGCCAACATACCATAGCTGCCACATGCATCTTGGAATCAATGACCCCGTAAAAGTCAATCGTTAGGATACAATGACATGGAGTGGCCGTGTAAACTGGGGTGTAATGACGTAGCAAGTGGCAACAAAGTTGGTGACGTCGACTGTCTCGCTCTTAGGTTATTCGGACACATTCATTAAAGACAGGTAAAGGCACGTGCAAAATAAGCCGAGAGAAAGCGAACAATGTTTCGAGGACACAGGGCACACACGTCACTGTTTCATTTATTGACGATGTCCCTTTGTGCTATTCCTTCGACGTGTGTTTAGTGTGGCGACAGTTTCACAATGAGAGTGCTGCTATCTGTACTTCCTTTTTTACTATATGTACATATTGTCACGGATAAGGAAAAGGGTACAATGGATGCAGCACCCTTTCTCCGCCGCTGTAGACCTACTGAAATAGCGCAAGCCGCTGCAGGTGGCAGCGGTGGAAGCGACAGCAGTGGCAGCGCTACTGTCGCTTCCACCGCTGCCACCTGCTATCGCTACCACCATAGCTACCGTTTTTTCCCATTACTATGTTTACTAATAAGCGTCGCTATTCTACATGTGCCTTTGCCTTACCGTACAAGCGCTGTTATTAATACTAACTACTCGTACTTGTATGCTCGTCGACTAATGCGCACAGTTATAGCGTGTGACATGGTGGCCAGTATCTTTTTCCTTATCAGTAAGAAGCAGTACCGGTAGCAAGAAAAAGCAGTACAAATAGCAACGCTGGATAATACACCCCCGCTTAACTTTACGGGGCAATTACGTCAACCATGCTCGCAGCCAACTTACAAGTACTACGCCACGACTAGGCACCGGGTACTTTCTAACCTGCTCCATCTCGATAGTGCGTCATTTCACCCTGCCAGAATGGCCGAGGGACGACGGGCGGGCACTCGGAAGATGGATAATACCTTGACGTCACAATAATGAAGAGGCCAGACATCGACCGTGTGTTGGCGAGGGAAAATTTAGGTATATAAGGGTGCTTCTCCCTTCATCTTCAGACATCAATTATCACACAACTCAACACACCTTCCACACAAGCATTTCAAACAATCCAAGTACACCTTAAAGTCTTCAAAGTCACGATACCATCTTCTACAATGGATACCATCAAGCAGGCCGGCAACTTTGTCTCTGACAAGGTCAACAGTGAGTTGCCCATGCTCTTTACGGATGAATGATGTCGGGGCTGACGTGTAACGCAATAGGCGCCACCTCGGGCGTTTCCAAGGAGGCCAACAAGGAAGTTGCCAAGGACGGAAACCAGTCCCTGGGCACTCGGTATGTTAGACCTGTTCAGACATCGCGATGATTAACAGCTAACCGAACTCCCTCCATAGCGCTCAAGCCGGTGTCGATGCTGTGAAGGACAAGGCCGCCGAGACCAAGCATGATACCAGCGCCGAGGCGAACAAGCAGGCTGTCAAGCACTAAATATGCCAATTCGGGGCCGCTCCGGCGGAGCACACGGCCCAGAGCATAGACAGCCTATTACATAGCAAATAGAAAATGCATTTACTTGCAGCTACCCATGGTTTTGCATTGCGCCGACTGTTACGTGTACGCTAATTTCAGATTGGGTGGCGGCAACGATGGTCTTCACACGCCCAAGCGGGAATGGTCGATTGTAAATATGGGCCCTGGCGGCTGGTACAAAACAAAGCATGAAACGAAATCTTTAACTGAATGTAAGGAATTGTTAAACGATGAATACCGCCGCAACGACGAATATGGCGTCCATATTACCAGCCGACCTGTTTGATCAGACGACTCTCATCTCCTTAGCCTCAACCGTCGCCATTCTTGCCACGGCCTACGGCGCGTCGCGACTGGCGCTTCCGGCGACAGCCTCTGGGTATTGTCGCGGCCTCTTCATCTGGCACGCTTTTGACGCGCTTATTCACTTTTTTCTTGAGGGCAGCTACCTCTACCACTGCTTCTTCAGCTGGATGCCGCTTGCCGACCTGACGCACGGCGATCTTACTGGGAAGCGCTACTACCTGACCGAGCCGCACCCGTTCCTGGGCCATGCCGACCGTATCTATGGCCCACAGGCCGGCCACAATAACGCGTTTGCACAGCTATGGATGGTGTATGCTCGTGCCGACCGGCGCTGGGCAGGGGCCGACCTCGGCGTCATTAGCCTGGAGCTGCTGACGGTCCTGGTCGTCGGCCCGCTGGCCTGCCTCGTGTGCTACGACCTGGCGCGCGGTCGCCCCCGTGCCAACGTGCTTATGGTGATAATTGCCACGGCCGAGATCTACGGCGGTTTCATCACGTTCTGTCCCGAGTGGCTGATCGGCAATGCCAACCTGAACGGCAGCAACTTCATGTACATGTGGGTGTACCTGGTGTTCTTCAACATGTTGTGGGTTTTCATCCCGCTCTATGTGCTATACGTTGCGATTGCCGACATTTCGGACGCGTTTGCGGTGCGGGCGGCCCAGGTGGAAGGGAAAAAGTCGAAATAGAAGAAGAGCAGCTGGACGCACGTGGCTTTTTCCAACCGGTGGAACAAAGGAACAGAGGCAAATACGCGCAGAACAAGCCTCTTGTTAGGTGGTGCAAAGGCTAGTGGTGGAGTTAAAAACGGGATGCGGACTGTTCGCCGGTAGTTGGCGAAATGGTTCATTGGGATATCTCAAGGTCCATTCTCAAGGCGTGATCGAGATGGTGGCCTTACCGGTGCAGGCAATCAAAAGCGGCCGCTGCAGGGATGGCAGAGCCGTGCTTTATTCAATTCAAAAGGGCCGGTGCGATTATGCCTATCCTTCATTCACTCCGACGTCTTCTAGCTCTTTTCTCGTTGATGCTCTCTGGAAGTCGGCTGGGGCTCTTCTTTTAGCATCTTTATCTCATCTCAAAGGTTCAAAAAGGGCAGCCGACGCGCCGAACTACGTACTCCGTACGTCGCAGAGCTCAATCGCTGAGGAGTATTGCCAGATGCCAGACAGCAGGGGATTTAGGGGTTGGGCTTTGATTGGCCAATCTGGGTCCCACCGCACACGGAGAGTTTTTCTACATTTCTATCGTACTGCAGGGGGATACCACCCCTGCCTTCCTCCTCATACTCCCGTACAATACTTATCCAAGCCACGTTTTACACGTATTCGCCCCTCCCACAGTCAGCTAGCTAACTTCCTCATGAACAATAGCACATCAACGCGGATTCTCTAGCGGAAGCTTCCTGGAGCAACTTCGCCTCGTGATTTGACGATACCATTTTTGTGATGGCGAAGTTGCTCCAGAATGCAGATCAACATGAAATATATTGATCTGCATCTGTTTCAGGAACACCGAGGAGGCCCCCCTATCATCAGCGACACCAGCGGCACAGTTACCCAAGGAATTACGATGAGCCATCCCATCAATGTACAGATGGAGAAGGTAGCGGCTACCAAGGAGCGTGTTCACCTAGCCCTCGATAACTAACCCCAAAACAGACTTGATGCTCGAAACCCAGTAGAGACCAAAAAAGCCCGGGAAGCGTCGCAGCAAAGAATGGAGTGATCAACAGATGAATTGATAGCAAGACTCAGAAGGGACAGGCCATCTGCGATACGCACTGGTAGCATGCTGTCAGTACCTACCATTTTCCCACGTCGCTATTCTGACGAGCAATTTAGAGGATAATGTCGAGGGAGAAAAATGATCAACCTTGACCGTGGCGGCGTGTGTGTTCAAGGCTATTAAACTGGCCATCGTCTGCTTGTTATTTTACTTTGTTTGACGGGCCGGATGTTCTGATGCCTTGATGAACCGCGTCGAGGCGCTCAGTGGACAAGTGCAGCAGAAAGATGTGCTACGAAGAGGTCCCTGCCCCGGGCGGGGCTCTTTGGTGCGAAACGCACAGATGTTACAAGGTTGCTTCATCTGCATCGCATCTCAATGCCTAAAACTCGAATCTCTTACCGGAACCTAAGCTTTCCATACCCCTGCGAGAGACATGTTGCTTCCATTGGACATGTCCCTATATCAAAACCCAACGGTAGAGGGTCGTCACCAGCCTTCGAGCAACAGGTCCTGGGGCGGTGATGAGCCTCTACGATTGGTGATACATAGAGACATGTCCAAGGGAAGCAGCATGCCTTACCGCTGAGATCCCGCCGTGCCAAATACTGATTTCTCTTCTCGCCGCCGGTTGGGTCCGTGCTGATACAACTGAGGCTGCCTGGGCTCTTGTGCGAACTTGGCTTCGCTCGGACTGCGTCTCGACCGGCCATCTGGCCTGACCCTGCGGGGGAGCATCGGCGGCCAGGTGAATGTGGATGCGCAGTGTTCCATCTCGCTTTTATCCTGCCGTTTCTTACCCACACCCTGGCCAGCAGCCCGGATCTCTCGCTGGAAAGGCCAGGCCTCCGTCCATTGCCACCTTCAATACTCGGCTCACCCCCTCTGGACTTCCACCCACGCCCTTCCGGCCCCTCTACAGCCTGCGACCACTTGCCTGCCTGTCTCTGCTTTTCTGTTTCTTGCCCTTGAACTCTCGCTCTCTTTCCATCTGCTCTCCATATCCATTCGTTGCGACACATCTCTCGACGACATTGCCGTATCGACGGGTGTGTCGATTAGATGACTTGACCGGTGACACGGCCAGCCGGGAAGCCGTCCCCGTTTCCTTTTTAGACATCACATTGCCACCCGCGCACACAGTCCGTTATGGCCGGCCAGCGGATAGGCGCCGTGGCCACATGGCTGCTGGCACAGGAATCGAACTACTCCTCGACAGTCTACGAGGCTGCATCTTCCAACACATCGTCGACGCAGATGGTCGTCGACGAGATCGAATTTGCCGCCGCCAAATCCATCCGCACGTCGACAATCATCCTGGCATCGTTCAATGCTGTGGCTGCCTGTGCCACCGCCTGCGGCATTCTTTACGACACACACTCGGCGCGGAAGAGAAACGCGCAGAGATACAGGCTGAGGTACCAAGGCCCGGCATGCGATACTGGCGGGGATGACGTTGCTGATCTGGAAACGCAGGCCGGGATCTTCGTGTGCCCAAACCGCGGATGTATACCCGCTGGTCCTGTCTCTCGGCATCACCCTTCAGGGCATTGCGTTTGCCATCGCACAGGCCCAGGGCCTTCATGGCCTCTTCAAAAAGCGCTGCACCATCATCTCCCAATTCGTGCTGCCCGGTACATCCAGCCGCTTCTTCCGAGCATGACCTGTTGCTGACACTCGCTCAGCCGTGCTGCTTGTCCCATTTATCCAGTGTGTGTTCTCGCTCGAGATCGCACTCCGGGGACTGCGCAAAAAGCCCTTTCCACAACGACAAAGATACACACTGGCCATCTGCCTCGTCGTCGTCGGCATACTCGTGCTCACCACCTTCCTTGTTGCCGACTTCAACCGAGCGCCGGAGGTCTGCTTGGCCTCCCTCTTCTGGTTCATCGCCTTCTACGCCAAGGGGAGCTTTGCGGCTCTCCTTGCCGTCGACATTATTTTGACGCTCAGCCTGATTATTTTGTCGATACGGCTCTCCCGCAGCTTCGATATCGAGATCTGCGAGCGAATTGCAGCCTCGCGCATGGTCTACTATCTGGCTCTGGCCATTCTATCTAATGTAGGCTCCAACATGACCGCATCCCGCTGCTGTGGTCTCTGCTCTAACTGTCAGACACTCATCATGCCATTCTTCTTCTCGACGGGCTTTGTCCACACGTCGACAACGGCCGCCCAAGCGTTCAACTGGTCCATGGTTGCGTCGGTGGTGGCCAACGTGTCTGGCCTGACCACCGGCGGGCTGCATTTGTTCCTGCGCTCGTCTGCCGCCTCGCCCATTGGCCGCAACAAGGCTGGAGATTACGACCGACAGCGAATCAAGAACCAGATACGGCGATACAACGGGAGCGATTCTGCCCCCGAAGAGCACACCATGGGGCCGGTCGGCAGTGCCGGGGATCTGCAGCGCATATTGAGCGATGCCGGCCCAATCAGCGGCAGCTGCGAAGACAAGGACGAAGAGGGCGGCGTGCGGACGGACCGACAGTCGCCGGCAAACCCGGTGTCTCTGGCGCCGAGTCCGCTCCGATCGAACGCATTCGCGCCCCACAACTTCACTGCCACGCCCGCCATGGCAACATTGGCGGCAGTCGCAGTCGCAGCCGCCGGAGCTGCGGCACCGGGAGCCGCTGTCTGCGTTCCCGAGCCGGTGCCATCCGGCCGGCTGCCACGTCCATCGCCGGCGCAGCGCCTGGTCTCGATGCTCTCGATAGCCCCTTCGCCCGACGAAAAGCCGCCCTTGCTACTCTTGCCTGCGACCACCTATTCGCCGCCCTCGACCAGGGCAGCCGCGACAAGAGGTAGCAGCCGCTTTGACTTTAGCGCTCTCAAGCCGCCTCCGTCCATGAGTAGCCTCATCACCGGGCGCCACCACCACCGCCGCGACTCGTCAATGGTGTCGACGGCGACCGTACAAATCGGCTTGCGGCTTTCCAACATTGGAGATATTTGCCTGACGCCGCTCGAAGCCCAGACGCTCGACAAACAGGTATACTCGCTCGACGATACGAGCGGGGAGGTGGCCGACCCGAGGCGGTCAGGATCCATTGATACCGAGACGACCGTGCCGATCACATTGGCACCTTTGGCGTCCAGCCAGCGCACATCGCCACAGCCGTCTCCGATGGTGAGGCGGCCGAGCCCTCTCGCACACGTGGAGATGGAGAGGTCAGCCTCGGTACCCGATGGGCAGGACGTGATAGCGGCAGACGCGAGACCCATGTACCCACGAAGTCCGGCCTCGGCGAGGCTGCCCAGCCCATGCGGAGTGGGATCTGCCACGTTGCCACCGCAGAGCAACACTACAGTCGGCCGGTCGGCTGGAGACAAGACGCGCGGCGACTGGATCTGACCTTGACGGCCACTGCTCCCTCTGATGTTCGCGCCCACGAGATGTGACCTTGTATATTTTCTTTCCTTTGTACAGCGTATTGACGGGGCCCCCCCGACCGCGTTCTTTCATGTTTCTTATGGCTTGCGCAGCTTCCGCTGCTCGGAGAGGTTGCGTGTATCGGATAGAAGATGCGTTCACGAAGGCGACAGATCGTCCCATGTCTCAGACGCACATGCCCAGTGAGATATAAGTATAAGATATAGCAATAGACTATGTCATGCAACAGTGGATGTCTACCGAGCATAGTCGACGTTGCGTTCGCCAAGAAACGGGGGATCGTATCTTTCACGAGTAGTACGACGTATGGTGAATGGGAAAGCCGGCAGGCTCCGTTTTCAAACACACGCCGTCTCCTGTACGTATTTCGCAACAGAGCAGGGCTCATGGAGCTGAACACAAAGCAAACAAGGCCTCCAAAAAATGCGCCGCAGAAACGCCCCACGCCCAATTTATGCAGCACGTCCCAGCGACCAGCGCTGTTCCTCAGGCTCTTTTGGCCGCAGCCTGCCCGTCACGGGCGGCCTGGCGCTGCAGCCACTTTTCCCAACCGGCTTGAGCCGAGTCCTCCTCGGCGGCAAGGTCGCGGATGCGCAGCCATTTGGCAGGCGGCAGGTCGAGGGCCCACTGCAGCAGGCCCCAGCGGCGGGCGAGAGCGGTGGCAACGAACCAGGCGGAGCCGAAAAGGAGGCCGGCTGCAAAGCCGGCCAGGACTTGCAGCTTGGTGTGATAGTGCAGGTAGATGCGGCTCCAGGCGATGAGGAAGGCGACGACAAAGACGGCGCCGCTAACAGCGACGCGCTGGGCCTGCGACCAGCCCGTGTGCGCGATGACGGGCTGCGGCGGCTGCGGCTGCTGGCGTTGACGCTGGCCGCCACGGTAGCGCACGAGCAGGAAGAGCGCAATGGTAATGGCCCAGTAGCCGGCGAACTGGGCGTGCGAGCTCGGCATGCCGTAGCCGCGGCGGAAAGGCGGGTGGTGGGCCAGGGCGTCGTTGCCGTGGTGGTGGCGCGGCCGCTCCTCCTTGATGAGGCGCTTTAGAGCCAGATTGACGGCCTCGCAGACAAGCTGGCCAGCAAAGGCCAGACCGATCTCGGCCTCGCGTGTGCTCCAGACGAGCGTGGCGTACACGATGCAAAGGCCCTGCGGCACGAGGGCAAGCCAGGCGCACAAGTACGAGACCGGGTCGTTTGGGTTCTGCAGTGGTGGCGGTCAGAAAAGAAGCCATTCCCTCCCCAAATGGAAAAAGGAGGGGAAAAAGGAAAGAGAAAGAGAAAGAGAAACAGAAACAGAAAAAAAAAGCATCAACTGCTTTGGCAGAACGCACATAGTAGACGTGGGTCATGGAGAGCGACGCCAGCGGCGCCGCGTCGCTGGCCATGGCGACGGGACGACAGGGGAGATGCGTGAGGCGACAGTAAGGCAACCGGCGGCAATGGTGATGTGTCGCAGGTTGGAGGAATCAAAGCCCATCCCCACGGCAGACAGGCCGTTTCTTATTTTGGCGTGGGAGAGGTGCGAGGAAGGAGCAGGCGAGAGCGCATGCCGTTTTCGCGTGTGAACAGCTATGCATTACGTAGCTCGCTGTGGCGGTGCGCCAGCCGTGGCGGTGGCGGCGGTTTGCGGTTGGGTCACGTGACACAACGATAGGCGGCTTCCCAACGTCTCTCCAGTCTTGTACAATGTTACCCTAAAAAGTATCTAATCTACACGCCATCTCGCTACAAAACAGATCACTCGTCACTCGTCCTCCAGCAACTGCTCGCCCTCGTCGAGCAGGTTGGTGACCTTTTGGAGGTCCTCGACCAATCTGCGACCCAGGCCGACCAGCAACAGTTTCTCGGCGTTGGCAGGCAAGCCCAGATAAGTAGGCGGCTCGCGCTCAGGCAGGCGGTGGATCCAGGCCATGCAGTCGGCCAGGGTGGTGCCGGCGGGGACGACCAGGGCGTCGGTGTCGGCATCGGGGTCGGCAGCGCCATCGTCGGCAGCCAGCAGCAGGCGGTGGCCAATGTCGTAGGCGGCCGGGGTCAGGATGGAGCTGACGAGGCGGGCCAGCAGGCGGAAGTCGCCGTCGTCGTCGATCTTGCCGCCGTACGTCTCGGTCACGAGGCGGCAGATCATGTCCCAGGGAATGTTCTGGGGCGCAATGTTGGAGCGCTGCGCGGCGGCGGCGGCGAGCCAGGTGTCGAGCACAAAGGCGGAGCACTCGTAGTCGCTGTCGTTGAACTCCCAGAAGCCCTTCCAGCCGAGCGTGGGCGCGTAGCGCAGGCGCTCCTGCACGACGGCATGCAAAAAGGACAGCAGCAGGTAGAGGCGGGTGCGCTCGGCCGGGGGGCGGGCACAGCGCGGAGCCAGCGAGGCCAGCGAGTCCTTCATGTTGGCGCGCACGCCGGCAGGCTGCTCGTACATGAGCACGCGCGAGGCGCGCAGCAGGTTGACGGGGATGCGCGGGCTGGCCTCCATGGAGAGGAAGAGGCGGAAGTCGGGGTGGGGATGCAGCGTCTCGAGGCGTTTCTCCAGCGACTGCAGCCAGGTGGGCGCGAGGTGGACGTTCTTGACCAGGACCCAGGCGCCGGACTGGGCGGCGCTGCTGACGGCCTTGTCGGCGCTGGCGAGGCCCTCGGCCGAGCCCATGGCGATGTGGGCACAGCTGGCCGCCGTGCGGGCCGCGAGGCCGTCGACCTTGTAGGAGGCGTCGAAGCCGGGGCTCGAGACGAGCGCAACGGGCCGCGTGGCCGGCACCTGCGCGACGGTGGCGCCGAGATCGTCGACAATGTCAAAGAGGCCGTCGGCGCCGAGGACGGCCGCGGCGAGGCGCTCGGCCGCGGGCACGAAGCGGTCGATGCGGAAGAGCTTGACGAGCAGCAGGGCGCGCAGGGCGCGGTTGTTGCGGGTGGCCTCGGGGCTCGTGTCGGTGTCGGTGTCGGTGTTGTCGGTTCTTTCGGTATTGTCAGAATGGCCGTCGCCCAGCGCCGGCACGGCGTTCTCGGCAAGCTCCTCGCTGAGGAAGCGGTCCCAGTCGGCGTCGGCGACGCCGTCGAGGCGCGTGCGCAGCGCGGGCAGGCGGCGGGCGCGAGCGAGGGCGTCGGCGCGCGCTGTCCCGTCGGCGGCCGAGAGGTCGCTGCCCGGGGCCGTGTTGTCGTCCAGCAGCACGTCGAGCAGGCCCTTGTCCATGGCGTAGGGCGCGGCCTGGACTAGCAGCATGGCCAGCGTGATGCGGTCCTTTTGCAGCAGGCCGAGGGCGGTGCGCTGGAAGGTGGTGACGAACAGGTCGCGCACGATGGCGTCGCGGCGGGCGTCGTGGTCCGCGGCCGCGCCCGTGGCTGCCGAGACGGCGGCGGCGGCGGCGGCGCGTCCCAGCACGGCGTGGAAAATGTCGAGAAAGTAGTCGAGCGAGAACTGGTAAAAGTGGTGCAGGTAGTGCAGCTGCTCGAGCACGGCAAAGACGGCGCTGCAGGCCCGCGCGACCACCGAGTACTGGCGCGTGACGGCGTCGACGTCGGCCATGACGCCCTCGGTGCTGCGCATCTTGGCCGAGATGTCGGCGGCCTCGGTCTTGAGCGTCTCCAGGGTCTCGATCACGTGATCGTCGTCGAGGATGTTGCCGCGCGACTCGTTGAGCGCCTGCAGCAGGCGCTTCTCGAGCTGGCGCAGGTGCACGTTGAACTCGCCCTGCAGGCGCGTCAGGTTGGACCGGCGCTCGTCCACGTCGGGGCGCTCGGTGCGCAGCACCTCGTTGAGCGCCTGCGTGCGCAGGCTGCTCTGCGTGACGGTGAAGTTGACCAGCGTCGTGCGGCTGCAAATGTCGGGCGCGAACGAGGCCGACGGGTCGCGCGTCGCCAGGTACAGCCGGAAGGCCGGCGAAAAGTCAATCTGCTGCCGGCCCAGCTGGATGAGCACGCGGCCGCCCGTCTTCTGGTACTCCTGGTTGAGCACGTGATTCAGAAGCGGGTCCAGATGCTCGGCGTCCTGGATCAGGATCGGGTTGCCGAACCGCAGCGCGCTCTCGAGCTGCTTGGCAAACGAGTCGTCGAGGAAGCTGGTCACCGTCAGCCGCCGGCCGCGGCACTCGCGCTGCAGAAACTCCGTCGCCCGTCCCGACGGATCCACAATCAGCGGGTAGCGCGTGAACCGCCGCAGGATAATCGCGTTTTCCGTGCACAAGTCGTCCGCCGGCAGTCCGTGCGCCTGCCAGCCCAGACGCTCGTCCGCCGTCGAGAGGTAGTCCGTGACCGGGTTGTGCGCCTTGGTCGCGATGCCCGACAGCCGCAGCTGCTGCAGCCAGTCGTCCACCATGGCCCGCCGGAACGTCTGGTCGTAGATGCCGCCGTACGCCAAAAAGGCCGCCGCCACCAGCACGTCGCCGACTAGCGTGCCGATCTGCGTCTCAAACGACCGGCTGCCCGCCTCCCACCGCACACGCTCCGACGCCAGGCTGTCCAGCAGCCGCACGCTGCGGTCCACCTTGTGCTGCACCCGCGCCATCTCCCCCTTGATCGCCTGCGTCTCGCTGATCAGCGCCGCGTACTCCGTCTTGTACGTCGCGATGCTCGCCTCCAGCCCGCCAATCGTCTGCTCCACCGCCCGGGCCTGCGCCCGCGTCTGCAGCGCCTGCTCCTCCAGCGCCGCCACCTCCTCGCGCAGCGGCCCGACCCGGTCCAGGATCTCGCCGTAGCTCACCTGCGCCTCCACCCACTGCACCAGCGGCCCGCACGCCTTGCTCGCCCGGTTGACCTTGTCAAACGTAAACTCCGGGTTCGCCAAAAAGTCGTTGCGCATCCGCACCCGCAGCGCCCGCGTCATCATGCGCTCGTTGCTAAAGTTGAGGATGCTCGCGATAAAGTCGTCGCGCCGCACCACCGCCTGCACCGCCTTCCAGTCGCCCGTCCGGTGGCCCAGCAGCGTGCACACCGAGTCCATCGCCAGCCGCACGCCCGCCGGCGGCGACGCCATCGCCCGCACCTCCGTCAGCTGCTGCCGCTTGATGTTGCTCACGCTCGCCCGCGCCGCCTCCACCGCCGGCTCCGCCCGCGCCAGGTCCTCCAGCACCGTCTGCCGCCGCGTCGCCACCTCCGCGTCCTGCGTCTCTAGCGCCGCCTGGATCTCCAGCGACGTGCTCTTGCGCTGTTCCGCCTCCCGCTGGTCCGCCACCATCCGCTGCAGCTTCTCGTTCGCCTCCGCGTCCTTGCGCTCCAGCTGCGCCTGCTTCTCCGCCAGGCTCGCCCGCAGGTCCCGCACCTTGTCCACCGTGTCCCGCAGCTTCTCCAGCCCTACGTTGAGGTGCCGCTGCTGCTCCTCCAGGTCCTCGCGCTTCTCCCCGTACAGCCGCACGTACTGCGCCACCAGGTCCAGAAAGTGTCGCGGCGTCAGGAACGTCGTCCGGCCCTGCTGCCGCCGCAGCCGCTCGTTCACCCGCCGCAGCGAGTGGTGCACGTACACCATCGTGTTCACCACCGCGTCCCGGTGCGACGCCGGCAGCGCCAGCCCCGCGTACGCCACCGGGATCGTGTCCGGCGCCACAAAGCCCGCCCGGTCCAGGTCCACCGCCTCCGTCAGCTCGTGGGCCACCTGGAAGAGCGCCTGGTCCGACCAGTCGCCAAACCAGTTGAGCACGCACCGGTTGAACAGCGCCGGGCTGGTCGCCGCCCGCGACGACAGCCCGCCCTCGCCCGCCGTCGGCGGGTTCATCGTGAACACCACGTGCAGGTTCTTGACAATCTGCCCCGTGAACCACTTGTACAGCTCCTCCTGCGAGTCCAGGTGCAGCCCCTGCCGCTGCGCCCCCTCCTTGCACGCCGTCATCAGCGCCGCCAGCTCGTCGCCCTCAAAGAGGCCCGGCACCTCTGCGTTGGCCAGCAGCGTGTTCATCCGCTCCAGGAAGCCCGCGTCCAGCACGTTGGCCTCGTCCATGATGAAGCAGATCTTCTCGCCCTTGGCACCGCACCGCCGCAGTACCTCCCGCAGGTCCTCGTCAAAGTCCTCCGCCGTGTACTTGCCGTGCACCTTGATCTGGAACACCTTGAGCCCGTTCATCCACGCCACAAAGCGCGACAGCGTCGTCTTGCCGCTGCCGCTGACCCCGATCAGGATCAGGTGGCCCTGCGGCTGCCGGAACACCCGGTCGATGCGCAGCACGTGCTCTAGCACGTCGTTGAACAGGATCAGGGGCACGTCCACCTCCTCCTCGCAGAACGTGCGCAGCCGCGCCTTGACAAACTCCCGCAGCTGCTCCCGCTCCACCGGCACGTAGTGCTTCGACAGCCAGTTCGAGAACAGGATCGGCCCTCCCAGCGCCCGCTCCTCGTCCACGTTGGGGAACTTTTCCAGCGCGATCCGCCGCACCGCCGCCGTCGTCCACTGCCGCTCCTCCTCCGCCACCAGCCGGTCCTGGAACAGCCGCAGCGCCTCGTGCGCCCAGATGCGCACCAGCCCCTCCACCGTCAGCGTCTCCAGCGGCCGGATCGCCTCGTACACGCCCCGCACCCACCGCGTCAGCTCGCGCGGGCTGTAGACGTAGTGGGCCTGCATCTGGGGCGTGAAGCGCTGCTGCGACTCGGCATACAGCCGCACCATGGCCTGTGTCAGCGCGTCCGCGTAGCCCCGCAGCGTCGGGATGATCTTGAGCACCGCCGCATTGAAGGTGCCGTAGATCTGCTGCAGCGACTGCTCACCCGGGTAGTCCACCATGATCAAGGGGGCGTGCCGCAGGAACCGCGCTCCCAGCGGCGTCCGGCCCGCGTCCGTGGGCGGGTTGCAGGCGCCGACAAACTGGATCCGGTCCAGCGTGACCCACGCCTTGTCCGACGTCCGCCAGAAGCCGTTGTGCTCGACCAGCTGCCGCAGGAAGGCAATCGCCCGCTGCGTGCCGTACCGGTCGGGCGCGGGCAGGTTGATCTCGTCGCAGAAGACCACGAGCCAGCGGCCGATCTGCGTCGGCGACAGCATGACGCCGCTCAGCGTCTTCTTGTACTCGCAGTACTGCTCAAAGCTCTTGATCAGCAGGTCCGGCGTGGTCGCGCTCGAAAAGTTGAGGCCGACCACCTCCATGTTGGGCAGCTTGCGCAGCGCGCTGAACAGCGTCATGGTCTTGCCCGAGCCCGGCGGCCCGCACAGCAGCAGCGGCTTGTGCTCGGCCAGCCACGAGTACAGCACGTCCTCGTGCCGCACCGTGTCCAGCGTCGGGATGACCACGTCCGTCTGCGTGATCGAGTGCGTGTTGACCTCGACCGTCGGCACCTGGGCCAGCCACGGCGTCCACTCGGCCCGCGGCAGCGACACGTCAAAGTCAATCACTGACGCCGCCGTGCCGCCGGCGTCCGTCGGTGGCGGCGCGGCGCCGAAGCTTGCGAGGCCCACCAGCACGTCGCCAAACGCCTTGCGGTCGCTCAGCGGGCAGTCGCCCGTCAGCGACCAGACCAGCGCCAGCAGCAGCTTCTTGGACAGGTACGCCTCGACCTGTTCCGGCTCGAGCGGGAAGTCGCTGTGCTGCGCGTTGTACTCGATCACGTTGCGCACCGCCTTGTTGAGCAGCGAGAAGAGCGTGTTGAGCGCGCGCGCCGTCGTAAAGTCCATAATGTGTCGGTATGTCGCCGCCCGGGCCAGCGCCTCGAGCAAGAAGTGGTCCGTGGTCAGGTACGTCCGCAGCAGGGCGGCGGCGGCCGTCTGCGCCGCCAGCGCCTTGGCTGCGCTCTGTCCCGTCGCGACCGCATCCTCGTCCAGGTCCTCAAAGGCCACGGCCGCCAGGCGGCCGAGGTAGTTGTCGGCCGCCATCGCCGGCGTCACCGTGTCCTCGCTGAACCACACCATGCCGCAGCGCGACACCGTCGCGAGCGTGGCGTAGCGCAGACTCTCGACCTCGAACATGATGCGCACGTTGCTCGGCAGGTTCAGGCGCTCGCCGTTGGGCAGCGTCAGCAGCTTGTTGTCGTCCAGCAAGCTGTTGAGGTTTTCCACCCATTCCGGGTCCACGTCGCCGTCAAAGACGATCCAGTGCCGCTTGGCGTCCTCGCCGCGCAGGTTGTCGACGATCTTGCGCAGGATGCTCGTGAACAGGCCGTCCGTCCACTCGCGCGTCGTCGCGTCCAGGTTGCCGTACAGCGCCTCCTTGGACATCACCTTGGAGTCGATCACGTGACACACGCCTTCCACCTTTTCGACGCGCTGCAGCGCCTCCAGCAGCAGCCGCCACGCCGCCGACTTGCCCGAGCCGGAGCTGCCCACCATCATGACGCCGTGGTGGATGTCGAGGATCTGGTACAGCTGCAGCACCTTGGTCAGCCACGTGTCCGTGACCACGAGCTGCCGTTCGTCGGCCAGCCGCCGCACTGCCGCTTCCAGCACGCCCAGGTCGGCCGGCACGTAGTCCACGCCAGGGAAGCAGCGACTCTCAATTGCAGCCATGGCTGCCACATCCGCCTTGATCAGCTTCGGCGCAATCGTCTCGCGGATGCTCTGCACGATAATCTCCGGCTCCACCACGTCCTCGCCGCCGCCGCCGCCGCCGCCGCCGCCGCCGCCACGTCCGCCCGTCAGCCGCGCCCGCTTTAGGCCGCCCGAGCTGACGAGCACGCTCTTGAGTGCGCGCAGCCCAAAGTCGTAGTGCGCCTGCTTCGACAGCTCCGCCGCACACTGGTCGAAGAACGGCACCGTCTGCTTCGACAGCGCCTTGGCCTGGCCGAAGCCCTGCGAGTACAGCATCACCTCCGCAATCAGCTCCTTGTCCGGCTTCGACATGGCCACGCTGCGGAACAGCTTCTTCAGATTGTCCGGCAGGTTCGACCGGCCCGCATAGCCCGGGTTCATCGTGATGAAGATGCCCGTGTTGGCGTTCACGCCCAGCTGCCGGCCCACCAGCTCGATCTGCGCCCGGTCGTCCTCGGCGCCCAGCTTGAGGCCCAGCTGGATGTTCTGGATCTGCTGCGACACCGCCGACAGGATGCGCTCCTCCAGCCGGTTGAACTCGTCGAAGCAGCCCCACGCGCCCACCTGGCAGATGCCCAGGAAGATGCGGCCCATCGCCTGGAAGTCGAACGTGTCGTCGCAGCAGAACACGAGCGTGAACCGCCCCAGCTCCACCCCCAGCGCCTTGACCGACTCCGTCTTGCCCGTCCCCGCCGGCCCGTACGGCGACCCGCCCAGCTGCTGGCAGAGCGCCTGCGTCAGTGTCAGGAAGCACCGGTCCGTCAGCGGCGTGCGCACCAGCCGGTCCGGCACCCCCAGGTACTCGAAACCGTACTGCAGCGTCGCGTTGGCCATCTTGACGTTCAGCCGCCGCGGCGCCTCGCCCTCGGTCGCGTACACATACCGCATCTGCAGCAGCCACAGGTAGTGTGTCGGCGTGTCCGCTCCCGCCGCCACCAGCGCCTCGATCACGTCCCGCTGGTGCACGCACTCCGTGATGAGCTGCTCGCACTTCTTGCGCATCAGCATCGGCAGGTTGCCCAGCACCATCGCCGCCAGCAGCTGCAGCACCTCCACCTCGCGCGCAAACAGCGCCTGCAGCGCCGCCGCCGCCGCCGCGCCGCCGCCCGCCCCCAGCGCCCGCTCCACCGCCGTCGTCCACACCACCTGCGTCGCCAGCACCACGATCTGGCTCGGGTACGCCTCCAGGAACGTGCCCATCGCCGCCTCGTCCACCGCCTCCGCCATGAAGAGCGGCGAGTACGCCGCCACCGCCTCCGCCAGCAGCTCCGCCAGCGTCGTCCGCATCCCGCCCTCCAGCAGCGCCAGCCAGTCGTTGATGCGGGGCGTCTTGATCAGCGAGATTGCCCGCCGCAGCCGCACCGTCTCGCCCTCCTTGGACGTGAAGCCCGTGATGAGCGCCTCCGCCTCGTCCTCGCTCATCACCAGCCCGGCCAGCCCTGCAAACATCTTCTTGAAGTGCTTCGCGATCCGCAGCGTGTCGTTGCTGTTGCCGATCATCTCCAGCAGGTCCTCGTCGCCCACAAAGTAGAACCGCGGGAACGACACCCGCTCCTTCTCCAGGTACTCGCCCAGCGCCTTCTGGATCTTGTTGAGCAGCTCCGCCAACCGCTCGAGCGACTTTTGCACGTTGGGAATGTTCAGCACATCCAGCACGTACGGCTGCTTGTACATCTTCTTCATCACCGCCGAGAACTCGCTGTTGATGTTCTGGAACCGCGACGACTCGATCGGCAGCAGGTGCTTGATGTCCGCATTGCCCGTGAAAACGCCCTCCAGGTACACCCATTGCCGCTGCACATCGATCCACACGTCAAACAGCACGTGCACCCGGTTCAGCTTGTCCTCCCACGACGACGCCTCCTCCTCAAACTCCTTGTAGTATGGCGAATGCTTCATCGCCTGCAGCGAGTTGAGGTTCTCGCTGCACTTGGCAAACAGATCGTCCCACCCGCGAATCAGCCGGCACTTGTTCTGGTAGTTGACCAGCTCCAGCCCGTAGCTCGTCCACGTCTCCCGCACCTGCTTCAAAAACTCCTCCAGCGCCATCTCACCCTGCGCCTGCGCCACAATGTCCTTGATCACCGCCTCGGTCGCCACCAGGTTGAGGTCCCACACGTCGCCCAGCGTCATCGACACCGACGAGTACCGCTTGCCCGGCCGGATCTGCTTGTAGATCTTCGTCCAGTGTCGGTCGCGGACCGCCTCCGACTTGAGGTCGCCCAGCAATGGGTTCACCCGCACGTACGTCTTGAGCATCGTCTGGATGTGCCCAAACGCCGCGTACTGTCGCATCCGGCTCGGCATGTCGCGTGTCATCTTGATCAGGTTGTCCATCGCCGCCCGCACTTTGCGCGGCTGTACGCTGTTCCACAGCATCTCCCGCTGCTCGTTGAGGTTCTTCCAGATCAACGACAGCGACGCCCACACCGACTTGAAGTCCTGCACCTCCTCCAGAATCCCGCTGAGCGACGACTCCGCCGTCGGCGGCAGGTCGAGTGCCTCCTTGGCTTTGGCCACCATCGCCGCCTCGTCTTGCAGCCTGGTGATGCGCGCCTCGAATCCCGCCAGCACCGCCGTCGCCACATCCGGCGCGATGGTGCCCGACACCGGCTTCTCCTCGTTCCATTGCACCGCGATCTCCGCGATCTTGTCGCCCACAATCTGGTCCTCTGCCGTGATCTTGGCCCGCAGCGCGTCCGTCTGGTCCTGCACGATCTTGGCCTTGCGGCTGAGCAGCTCGTTCAGCGAGTTCCACTCGTGGTCTACCTGCTGGGCGTGCATCCAATCATTCGGGAACTGGTAGCGTTGCCGCACCAGCGTCGACTCGCCTTGCCGGAACGTCTCGATCTCCGGTGCCCACACCTTGACGTGGCGCTTGCACGCCTGCACAATCGTGATAAACTGTACCGCGTGCGCTGTCGAGTTGACCTCCAGGCTCAGTGTCTCCAGATCCGTGCGCGCCTTCTCAATCTCGGCATACACCTCCCGCATGCGGCTGCCCAACCGTCCGGCAAACTTGAGCAGGATGTCGTGCTGCCACTGGTCGTACTTGGCGTTGACCTTGGTCTGCACCTGGTCGTAGTCAATCGTGATATGGCCAAAAGAGCGCCGAACTTCCGTCGTGTCAAAAGTCTGCCGCGTCTTGCGGATCTCTTGCAGCAGCTGCAGCCACCGTTCCAGCCGGTCCCCCAGGAGCTCATACACCTTCTCCGACTGCAGGTCCCACAGCGACTGGAACCGCAGCCATTCGTCCACGTACGCGCCGATCGAACACAGCTTCGTCTCGATTGACGTCTGCACACGCAAGAGCACCGTCGTGCACTCGGCCGGCAGCTCGTTGAACCGGGCATCCTCCACCACCGCCGTGCCCAGACGCATCTCATAGCTGGTAGCCTTGATCTTGCGCAGGTTGCACGCCACGCCCAGCCATTCCTGCAACCGCAGGTACCAGCTGGCACGCGCAAACTCGAGCGGTGGGTCCAGATAGATGAGCTGGTTACGCATCGTCACCTCATGCACCAGTTGCTTCATCGTCGGCACGTCGCTCGCAGCGGCATCGGCGGCCGCCGCCATCGACTTGTGTCGCTCTGCCGCGCTGGTGCCGCCGCTGAAGCCGGCACCAAATGCCGATTTCGTTTTGACCGCCTCCACCACCTCGTCATTATCAAAGGCCTCAATCCATGCCAAGATGGCGCGCTGCAGTCGCGAGAGCAGCGTCACCTTGATCTGCCGGTTCATGCCCTCCACCCAAAATCCCAGGTTGGCATACTGCTGCAGGTTGAGCTGGTCGACGGCTTCCTGGATGGCCTGCAGCCGCGACTCAAAGGCTGTGGCTTCGTAGGGGCACGTGGCCAGCTCACGCAGCGATTTCTGAATGGTCGCATGGTAGGTCGCGAGGGTGGCTGTCTTGGCTTGCAGCAGCGACACCGCCACGGCAATCTCACGCACGAACAGTACGTGGCGGCTCTCGCCGCTCTTGAGGCGGTCGATCGAGCCCGCGCCGGCCATGTGTGGCAGCCCGCGCAGATGCACATCATAGCTCTTCACAAACGACTCCCAGCGCAGTGGCACACCTTTTGCCACCAGAGCATACACGCCATTTCGGTGCCCGTTGAGCAACATAGAGACCTCGGGCATTTCGTCAATGGCACGAAGCGTCTGGGCAAACGTGCGCACACTCTCCATGAGGCTCACGGCGTATGGATATACTCGTTTTGCATCTTTGGCCACCGTAGTGACCACGTGAGGTACCGAGAAGTTGAGCCAGATGAGGTTGCGCGTCTCCTTGAAGAGGGCGATGACCTGCGGGTCAAAGTTGACACCAAGCTCCAGTTTGTTGCCCGCAGCTCGTACCCGCTTGATACTGAACAGGAGGCCAGAAATGGATTCCTCGCGGTGCATGGTATCCCGCGCCCAGGCCTCAAAGATGGGTGCCGTCTTGAGCTTCTTGCGGAACTGGATGCTCTCATTCTGGAGCTTTTGGCCCTCAGCGTGCAGTGCCCAATCGGCGCCTAGGACGTCTTCAACTTTCTTCATGTAGTTGTCCAGCTGTCGCTCTATCTGTCTAGCCCAGATGATGGCTCCCGACACCGGCGGCAGGTCGTGCAAAGTAGCCATAGCATGGGCTTCCGAGTGGCCATATTGCTGCTTGAAGCGCTCGTGAAGCGCAGTGATGGCCTGCTTGACATTGTCGATCAACTGAGTCTGGTACTCAGCGATGGCGCCCCGAATCTTGGGCCTCACAAAGAGGGCGTTGAACTTGGAAAACACCCGAAACATCTCGTTGGCGTTCTTGGCCGTGGCCAGGCGGTCCCGGAGACGTGCAATGATAGAGTTCTCCACGCGCGCCGTCCGCTCATTGTACGCGTTCTCCGCGCGCGCCCACTTTGCCGTCCCCCCGGGAGTCACGTCTAACAGGTCAACGTTGCGCAGGGCCTCCCATGCTTGCCGCACCTCCTCGACCGCATCCATGTCACCCGTCTCCTCAAAGGCACCATTGCTCGCTCCGTTCACACCATTGGTTCCGCTAGCAGCCTTCGCGTTAGTGCCATCGGCGCCATCACTGCCGGCAGCAATGGCGGCCGTGGGACCAAGGACGGTCACAATGGTTCGCTGCAGCTGCTCGTGGTTCTCGCGGAATGTTTGGATATACTTCAGACGTGCCTGGAGCTGAGCGTGGCGCGAGAAGATCTTGATGGGGATGAACTTGTCGTTGCGGCGCCGCGTCACCTCGCGAGCAACATTGGTGAACTCCTTCACATTATCATCCCAGGCGCGGAAGATGTCATTGGTGGCACTCATCACCCGATTGAACTCGGCATAGCCCAGGTCCACCAGCTCGGTGCCTGGCAGTAGCCGGTGCATGGTGTCATCTAGGTCGCTCGAGATGGACTCGACCAGGGCAAGCGCGCGGCGGATCGGATACGGGCAGATGCGCAGTTTCTTGTTGAGGTGGCTGAAGATCTGCACGATCGAGTCCTCGACTTTGGTCAGGGCCGTGGCTGAGAGCAGCTCGTCCAGAGGAAAGTCGCGCATGAGCTGGTTGTATTTCTGCACACGTTCCATGGCCTCCTTCAGACCAGTGTCGGCGACAAAGCTGACAGTAGCCTGGAAGCGCTTTGCATGCTTGAGGATGTCCAGAGTCAGCGAAACGCCATCCCCGCGTAGTTGAGCCTCGATGCGCTCCAAGGCCGACTCCATGGACAGCCAATAGTTGATCTCCTGGTTGGCCGTGCCTGTGGTTGGGTCTTGGGTCATCTTGGTCACGACCTGGATGGACTTGATCCACGTGTTGACCGTCGCCTGCAGGCTGTTAAGGAGGGCGGTATCCTGGGTGACGCCTGGCGGAAGCTGGTCGAAGGAGGGACGTGTGCTGTGGGCAGTAGCCTCGTTGAGGGCATTCAGCACGATGGGAGGGAAGGGCAGGACAACCTCCGGTATCTCAACGTTCTGTTGCAGGTGTGCCAGGCTGAGTTCCAGCTCCGTCCATCGCTTTTTCGTAACCGGGACACCTGTCTTGGCTTCGAGGTCCGCACGGCCACGGCTGGTTCCGTTGACCACAGCAGCCCCGGTGGCTGGCTTCGTGCTGGCATCAAAGTAGGGAGCCAAGCCGTTATGCAGGTACAACTGCAAAATCTCAAAGGGCGAGGTCGAGAGGCCTTGTTCACCCGCCGTCGCCGCCAGATAAGCAAGGCCGGGGAGATTGAGCATCTGCACTTGAGATGTGATTGGCACGTTCGGATCGAGCGGCTGCGGCCGTTTAAGGAGCACGAGAAAGGCCACGGTCGTCGACTCGGCGGAAATGTCAGGGGCCAGCGTGAACAGGTGCTGCGCGTGCTGCGGCGTTCCTTTCGCTTCGTCTATCCGTGCAGGAAGCACATCCTTCTGGACATAGAGCGAAACAACCTGGGGTTCGTGGGCGAAGCGGGAACACCGCTGCACTGTATCGGCGTATCGTGACTTCGAGAGCAAACTTCCAGGGGCCTCTAGCTCTTCGCGTGTGGCGCCGAGAGCGGCCTCGAGGACGGCCGTGAGATGTTCGATGACACGAGCTGGATCGACGTAGGAAGGAGTCGTCGGAGTAGAAGCGGTAGCGGACGTGGGCGAGCCGACGCCGGAGGAGCCGATGCCGTTGAGCCCGGGGTTGCTAGCCGCGGACGGCGGCGCGATAATCTCCATGGTCGTAGCCTGGAATCGATTTGTTCGGTTTCGATGTATAATCCTCTATGTCTTCGTGCGGGCAAGAAACATTTTAGACAGAAGGGGTATCAGCAAGTCAATAAAGCAGAGGTCGGTGCTATGTATTAAATAAGATGTGCTGAAAAGCAAAATAAAAGAAGAGAAGGGAAAGTCGGGGATAGAATCAATGTTCAGTGGAAGCTGCGGGTGAGGAAACGCGCTTTGGTGATGTGCCTGATTCGTTGTACGTGGACGTTTGCGTGGCTTCAAATGGTAGTCGGAGAGTAGATGGCGGAAGGAAAGTAGAGGAGAGTGGGCAGATGAATAAAGTGTGCAGTATATCTTGAGTCTGCCTCGTTCAGAGATGCCTTGTCCCTCGTTTCTTTCCGCTGCACGGTGTCGTGATGCGTTGTCCAAAGGGGCAGAAACAAGAGACTTGGAAAATTAGAGGACGCGATCAAACGGTGGCCCCCCCTGTCGCGTTGGCACTGTGTCGGGAAGCGACAAGAAAGCTACGAGTAGGTCCCGCACCATAGCGCGCGGACATGATTGGCCGCGAACGCCTTGACCGATGCCTTCACTATTAGTTGCATATAACTTTGAATATGCGTATCCCAAACAGTGGGGACGTGAGCTTCCAAGAGACGTATCCCAGTAAACGCTTTCTGTGCTCCAGGGGCAACTGCCGCTGAAGAACACAAAGGAAGTTAGATCCATCAGTAAACACGCGCTAGAGAGTCACCGCCCACGGCGTAGCCCGTCTAATTGGCACTTTTGGCACTTCTGGGATATTGCTCCTTCAAGCACCTCGTAGGATACTCCATAGCGAGCCAGTTTTCCCTGCAACTGAAGAGCTTGTTACATTAATAAGTGACGGACTCGTTCCGGGTAAGATACTGCGTTTGAGGAGCTGGTTTCGGACCATTCCCTGTCAATGGAACGGTCGAGAGTGCTGAATATTAAAATATCTTTACTTGAACTTCCAATTCGTCGAGGTTGCTATCCCACCATGCCGACGTCGATCGCGTGTCTGTCGTAATACCCAAGACGACAGGCGTCTTGCTAGGTTCTCTCGTCGCGTAAAACCGGCCGCAACAATAAGAACACCAACGCCAACGCCCGAGAAAAATGAGTGCCTACCGGATGCTGTCCCATTGACGCCTGCCGGTTATCTGCCGTTGAAGAGAAAAGTAATAGCGCCGTAAAAAAAGTCATGGCATGCCCCTTCCACCCGTCATCACTTTCAATGCCCCTTGCGAAAGACTTGAAAATGGGCAATTGAGTACAATCCGATCAACCTTGTAGTAATTTCCAAGAGCCATTGTCATTATCATGTACCGCTCCAGGATCGATGTGCGGCTTTCGGGATAAGTAAAGCGTATCGCGAGTCAGGCTTAAACAGTGGTATTTTGCTCGCTATGGTGCCGAATTGGTGGCCTCGCTGCCTCCTTCGTTGGTGTCTGACAGCCTCTCGCGTTGTAGGATGACCCTCTGGTTACAAATGTCGATAAACATTTCGAACCGTTGAATGACTCGGTCTTTCTCTTGCAGCTTCTGTTTGAGTTCGTCGATCTCCTTCTGCTTTTCCTCTGCTATCTTGCCCAGGTCCTCCCGCGCTCTGGCTAGCTCGCGACGTAGATCTGCACGGATGCGCTCTTCGGCTGTAGGCTGTGGCTTGCTGTAGATTGCTGGCCGATTTTCGGCAATGGCAGAGGCCACCTTTTGCGGGTTGCGCGTGATAGCTGCCCGGGCATTATAAATATCTCGTGGGAGGAGGGGGACGTGTGGGTTCTCGGTCTGCAAGATCTCCAGAGTCTGGCTTACGCCTACACCTGCGAACGAGTTAGAACAACTGGTGTTCTTTTCATGTCCTTGGTTCGCGGGGGGCGGGCACGCACCGTCGTCCTTGAGAGCCTTCACGGCCGCCACCATTCGGCTGTCAAGTTTTCGCGCAGCAGGATGCAGCACAGGGCTCTCGCTGGGCCCATGGTTATGCTGCAGATGCTGTACATCCGGCCGGTAGCGGACTGTCCATTGGGTTCGCTGCTCAATAGCAAAGAAGCCAAACTGACAGTCACACTTGCGCGAGGAAGTCTTTCGTTTGCGCTGCTCCGGGCTCACCCGTCTCGGAGGCTTGCCAGCGCGGTCGCACACAAACAAGACCTTCTTCAACCCGGGGACTGTCTTCTTAGACCGTCCGATCACCACAGCGTATCCCACCGATGTGCAGTATGACAGCACAAATTTGTGAACTGCTTCGAGAGTAGGAAAGCTGCCGCCCTCGGGTGGTGCTGACATAAGAGGGCCCATCGGCTGCCTCGGCACGAATGGAATATTGGCATCACTGCCCTTATCGTCCTGGCCGTCCCCCGTCTCGTTCGACTGAATCTCCACCTCCATTTCATCGTCGATCTGGTCATCTTGTGATTGCGTCGAAACGTCTAGCTTTGGTGGCGGGGGGGTCGGTGATGCCTGCGGAGCTTGGTGGTGGGCCTGGACCGCCTTCTGCACTTGTATCTGTTGAGCCTGCTGAGCTTGCTGAGCCTGCTGGGCCTGCTGGGCCTGTTGGGCCTGCTGATGTTGGGCCTGCTGGGCCTTCTGTGCCTGCTGTGCCTGCTGTGCCTGTTGTGCCTGTTGTGCCTGTGACTTTTGTGCCTTTTGCACCTGTTGGGCCTGATGCATATGTTGGGCTTGTTGCACCTGCTGGGCCTGCTGAGCTTGCTGTACTTGTTGTTGTACCTGCTGGAGCTGCTGGATGGGTGGTACTTGCTGCTGCTGGACCTGCTGCTGCGCCTGCTGGACTTTCTGAGCTTGTTGGAGCTGTTGTGTCGGAGGTATGGGGGATTGAGACAGGGTCTGAGCTTGTATGGTTGTTGGTGGAGGTTGAGACATCTGCGGAAGCGCAGGATGCTGGGGGTGTTGCTGGTGTTGCTGGTGTGGCGCATGTTGGGGATGTTGAGGGTGGTGTTGAGGGTGCTGTGGATGTTGTGCGTGTTGCGGATGCTGCGGATGCTGAGGATGCTGCGGATGCTGCGAATGCTGCACGTGTTGTGGGTGTTGTGGGTGCTGGAGATGCTGAGGGTGCTGAGGGTGCTGTTGCGCATGTTGGGGGTGCTGCTGGTGCTGCTGAAGCTGCTGCTGATGTTGCTGGTGCTGCGACATCTGCTGGTGTTGTGGGTGTTGCGGGTGTTGTGGTTGCTGTTGGCGTTGTTGCTGGGCCATCAAGGAACCGTCGTTCTGCTGCACCTGATGTCCCATTGTCTGATTCAGGGCCTGGGCAAGATATGCGACTGGGGGTTGCTGCATCTGGCGATTCCGCGGCACGGTGGCCGCGACCTGCGGCGGCGACGGGCGAGCGCCGGCATTCTGAAGTCCGGGGACGGCCTGCAGGGGGGGCGGTGCCGAGCCGGGAAAGAGGTGATGGGGATATGGCGACGGCGCCTGTTGAGCGGGATGGAATGTCTGGTAGGGCGACGCATGCGAGAGCGTTGCCGGCGGTGGCTTGTTCGACTGAGCGTTGGTGTGCTGCTGCTGGAAGCCGCGCCTCAGGCCATTAACATTGTTGAAGGAGAGGCTGTTGGACATCGTTTGGGAGGACGGGGGAGGGGGGCGTGGAGGGGAAGAGGAGAAAGGAGGCACGACGTCAACAACACGTGTGCGAACCGAAAAGCGAAGAGCAAGGAAAGGGAAACAAAACAGACTGGGGACAATAGACCGAATGCAGTGAGAAAATAAGATAAGCCAGGCAGATACTGGTGATGGATCGGAGGACTCGATCGCTATAGGAAAAATGACGAAAGAGCTTTTTTTAATCCGCTCTCGTATGCTTTCGGCGGTCGTTGAACCCTGGACCCCTTGTTGGCGGTTTTGCACCAAAATGACCAAACGGGCGGGCGTGTGGATAGATGACGAGAAGTGGGAGGGAGTGGATTGAAGAATCAGGGAGGGAGGGCAGTCGTAGTGGAGGGAGGAGAAGGCAAGGGGACAAACAAACAAGGTAAAGCGAGGCAGGAGCGGAGGCGACCGAGCCAGGGTGCAGAGGCTGGGTTGAGACAAGAGAAAAGTCAGCAGAGCCAGGCAGCCAGGCATCCAGGCAGTAATGACAGTAAGTGGATATTTCACACTACCCTATCGCACTGCAGGGAGGCCAAAAGTGGGGCTTGTTTCTGGCGACGCTGGCCGTGTCTGAGGGTTGAGTACGGTTATGATTGGGTAGACGACGAGCACCGGCCTTGGTCACGAAACGGACCCAGTATGTACTCGTAGTAATACTCCGTATGGCAGAGTTACATACGGGTACTCGTAGAGCGTTAGCCACGCGCAGCGCACCACTGATGTCCCCACTACAGCGCCATTCGAGAGCTATGAGTACTCCGTACGGAGAATATGTACTAGTAAAATGGTAAGATGCATCCAGCTGCGGCGATTCATTCCATATTTGTCTTATGGGCAGGGTGCTAGATGGTACGCAGCGGTGCGCGTTACCTTGCGGGGAAACTGTGTTCATTTTTGGGCCAGAGCAGGCCAGCGAAGCGCTCTGGAAAACGGCCCTAGCGCGCTTTAATTTGCTAGCGCAATGCGCAAAAGAACAGGAAGAGGCGGGCGAAGCGCGTCGGCTTTGCTTAAACAGCGTTGATCAGGCGAGGGATGCTTCCAGTTTTCTCGGGTTCCGCCGGCGCCTGCTGACAGAGCCCGAGCCAATTTGCACATGGTGAGCTCATTAGTGTACGAGAACGAATGGGGAGCCGTGATTAGCCTTTCCAAGACGTGGTTCTGTCTGCTGGGCCTACCGCATAGTATCCACCTCTTGTCAGCAGTGCGTTCTCGTATTCGTGTGATGTCTTTATTCGTGCACAGTGCAGAGAAGGTAGTTCTCGGATTGCCTGTTGTTTGACGCTGCGCGAATGCAAAACGCGGTTTTCAGGCATCAGCGTTGCCTTCTTGCGGTCTGCGCTATCTTGCGCTGACCAATGGCGCTATCCAGAGCTGCCCCGGGTCGCATTTGACTGCCGGAGCCAAAATACGACAATGTCCCGGTACAGTCGCAGTGATGCGCAGAGCCAACGTGACTCTTCGCATCTTAAGATACATTTTAAGCCGTGCATCTCGTCTTCGTTACTGTGCCGGCTGATCCACTGCCCAACTGCCAAAATCCAGCTTGATCAGCAGCCGGTCGAGGCCACCTATTCGCCGTGGCACGTACACCCCGACCGCCTGCAGGCCCAGATCCGAGGAGTCTTCGATGTCCGCATCCAAGGGACCGCCGTCGCCGCCGTCGCCGCCGTCGCCGTTGTCAACCGCCCCGTCTAGTTCTCGCAAAACGGCCACCGCCGAGCCCACGCCCTGGCGCACGCCCAGCTCGGCCGCCGATAACGCATCGATCACGTCGCTCTGCTCGCGATCCAGGTCCACAAACGCGTCCACCACGCCGGCATCCGCCTCCAGATCCAGCGCAGCCCACAGCGCATGTAGTCGCTGCACTAGCGCCACAAGCTGGTCCATCGCCACCAACAGCGTGTACAGCGCATCTGTCCAGGCGCTGCGGTCCAGCAAAAGCCCGCGCAGCAACAGCCGCAGGTAGCGCCTGTGGGCAGTGGCCAGTGTCTGCGGGTCGTGGGGCCTGGCTGAGGCCGTCTCCTTCTTCGTGGGTTGGTTGCCAGCCAGAGACTCCACCAGCCAAATGTCTGCGTCGCCGTCGCCGTCACCGTCGTCGTCGTCGTCACCGCCGTCGTACTTCTCGTTGTGCCCACGGCTCTTTCTGCCGTCTCTTTGGGATTCCTGACGCTCTCTTCGTGGCTCATCTTTGCCCGACGCCAGCCATTGCTGGAACCCCTCCCACAACTCCACGACTACTTCTGCCTGTAAGAAGCTTTCCATCTCAGACAGGAAAAAAATGGCAGCGCTGCTTGTGGCCCACATGCTGCGTAGTGCATTGGCACGTGTCGTATAGCGGTCACGAAGCATCCGCACATGGGCAAGGCTGCCTTTACTGTAAGGCGGCGCCGGGGGCGGTGGATGGTGCCGCCTCAGGGAAGAGAGCTTCCACAGCCCAGTTAGTCGGATGTGGGCGCGGCGGATTGACAGAAGATAGGCGTGGATGGCGGTATAGGCTTGAAGGTCGGCCGGGCCGAGGACGAGGTCCAACGGATACGGCACCTGCAGTGTCAGCGTGACCGGTACAGAGAACAGCAGGTTCTGGAAAGGCGTGGATGCTATGATGGGCGAGTTTTGCTGCGGTGTCGATACCCGCCCGCCGGGCGACGTGGGCCGCTGAATCGTCAGACGCAGCGTTTCGCGCGCAAGTTCCAGCCCCTCGTCTTCGTCCTCTCCGTCATCGACGCGTGCGTGCCCGGCTTGTATCCCGCCCAGCGTGGCCCACGTGCGGGAAAGCACTGCCGCTACGTCGCCTTCCTTAACCATGACCGCATTTACGTCGCGTAGGCTGCTGATCGCGGTCGTGTTGGACACGAGGTGGCCCGCCTGCTGCCACCGGCTGCGCATGGCCGCGTCAGCTTGCTCGACCAGCGCCATGGCAAACTCGCCCCGTCCCAGCAGGAAGAAGTCGCGTAGTAGCTGCAGCATCTCAACCACCTTGGCCGGTGGAAGTAACCGGTACAGGGCTGTACGCGACAACACGTCACGAATGCGCACAATCGCACGCGAGAACGTGACACCGTCCAACGGATATGTCAACCTGGCTAGTTCTTGTAGCTGACTGGATAGGCGATGGTCCTCGAGGCCGCTCATCCCGGCGCTGGCACTGGCCATAGTGCTGTCATCGTTCTTGTTTCTGTAGCCATTGGTGTGCTGGCCAGTTGCGGTCGCACCTCGCATGTGCACAAGCGACCGACCGACAGAGAGCATCGACGCTGCGGTTGACGCTGAGACAAATGATGGCAGGAGCTCTGCCACACATATGTACTCTCCTGGTGTCTTTGCGGCAGCGGCCTGTTGATGCACAAAGAAGTCGTTGCCACCAAAGCTCGGTAGGCGCCCATACAGAATCCATGCCGACACTTGCTTGAGCCAGGCCGTCTCGGCCACACGAACTAGTACAGACGCCGCAGCCTCGATGTCCTCGTAGCCCGTTTGTAGCTCGCCGCGAAGACGGTCGATGAGCTGTGCGCCGGAGGACAGTTGCTGAGTTGAGGACGCCTGTCCGTCGGTTCCCCCTGTCACGGGAAGAATGTACTGGGCCAGCTCCCAGAGCCAATCAAACCGCCGCGGCCATTCGGAGAACGCCGCGGCAATAGCCGTCAATGGGACAATGTCATATGCACCGACGAGAGCCGGGTCGCCGCGCAAGATGGTGGCCTCTGTAGACAACACCGCCCGCTGGAAGGCCGCTAGATGAGTAGACTCGATGGCAGCACCGACCGCGCGACACACCACGGACGGGTGCTGGGCGACAATTCGCGCTGACAGCGTCCGCAGACGGACGTTCAGGTCACTCAGGCGGGTGAGGTCGGCAAGAAGTGCGCGCTCTGAAGGCGAGAGGGTGGCGGAGAGACCGTTGTTGGGACCGGCCGAGGTGTGGCCAGCTCGGAGCAGCGGCGACTGGTGGCCGGACAGTGACAGGAGTATTTCGTGCAGCATGGTGTAGAACTGGAGGTCAGAAGTCTAGAAGAGGAATGGCGCAGCCGGAAAGAGCTCACCGAGGCTCTCGCCAAAGCCAGTCGTAGACGTCGTGGACGAGCAGGATCATACAGCCAAGCAGCTCAAGACGGCACATGAAGACAGCGTTTCCGGGTGCGGTGGGCACATATTTTTTGTGCAGAGGTTGACCAGGATCGTAGATGTAGAGTATTGTATAACGTAGTCACGGGAACAGAATCGGCGAGGGGTCACGACGCGTCCTTGGCGCGAATGGCGCTAAATACACGAGCCGTTCCAGCACAGAGTCTTCTGCAAGATGGTAAAATACGAGTATATTCTCAAAATTCAACAGTATAACCAGACACCCAATGTCTTGAGCTCGTTAATACAGTATCCTACTTGCAGCTACACATATACTACGCTAGGAGACAATCAACCCAATTTCGCAAACCCATTCTTTCAGCGCCTTCGGTAAGGATTCTTGTCGGAGAAATTGGCCGTCGAGCTGGCATTCGCCGTAGCCCTGTCGGGATACTCCGTCGTGCTGCCGTTAACGCTGGCGCGGCTGCTTTGACTGGCCGTCTCAGAGGGCTCAACACCGCCGGCTTCGTTGCCATTGCTGCCCACAATCAGGTCACCGCCCCCCGGCACGTGGCCCACCACCATGCCCTTGGCCACGCTTTTGATAATGGCGCGGCGTGAGACGCCCGTCACGTCAATGTAGACCAGCCCGACGTTCTTGATGCCTGAGCTAATATGCCGGGTCACTTCGCCGGCCTCTGAGCCCCACTTGTGCGTGGCCACGGTAGTCGCCGCGGCCGATGACGAGTCCAGCAGCTGCTTGCCAGCCTGTTCGATACCGTCGGCCACAGTCGAGAAGGCCATCAAACTCTTGTTGAGCAGGCCGGGCTTAAAGCCCTCAATGGACTCGCCGTCAGAGCCGAAGCCGCTGGCAGAGGACCGGTGACCCCGTGCGTCGCCGTCTTTGCTGGACTTGTGTCCCGCCAGCGAAGCGCCCAGGTTCTGTGCCACCTTGCCAACCTGGCCGACCGCCTTGGCGGAGATGCTCGCCGCCCCGGACGAGAACGTGTTGATGCGTCGGATGTGTTGGTGCGTGGCCGGTTTGAAGGTAATCGGCTTGTTGGTCGGCTCGGCCTTGCGCGCAAAGTTGTCGGCCTGGTTCTGCAACGCCTTGGAAACTACCTCGGATGTCGCAACGATGAGCCGTGATGCCGCCACCGCGTTGGATACCAAAGTAGACTTCTTATACGCCGGGTGCAGGGGCTCAACCTCCTCGCGTGTAGCTGGCGCTATGGAGATGCAGGGGAGAGCATCGGTGGGCAGCGTGATCTCCACGGGCTCTGCGTCGTCAGTAGGGGTATGGGAATGGGAGAGGCACGAGCGCAATGAACTCACCTTTTGAGCCAGGCGTCAACGCCTTGTCTTCGACTACCTGGAAGCCCTCACCGAGCTCGCCGATAACGCTACCGTCTTCTTCGTCAATCAGCACGATCTGCCCGCCGATCATAGAGCTGTGGCTGCCGGCTGCGTAAGCCTCGCCCGGCTTAAAAGCCGCCGGGTTGTAAGGCGGCAAATCCTCTGCCAGCGTCGACCTACTGGAGGACCGGGATATCGACGGGCGGCCTTTTTTATCTGGCGGGTATTGGCGAGATGACGAGCCCCCGGGAGAGCCCCCGACGCCGCTGACATAGCTCGCCCTCGCTGTGGCCGCCGCAGATGGCGGCGGTGCAGGCACCGGACGGGATGAACCAGCCTTATTTATCTTGGGCGGTGGCGCACGTTCAAGGAAGGCGGTGCATTGGGCCAAAATAGTCTCAAAGGTATCGACATCCTCCTGAAGGCCTTTGCGGCTGCCAACCGGAGGAAACTCGATGCGCGTGAACACCCCACTATTGCGGCCGAGATCCCAGCGTGGAATGAGGTAGCTGGTTGGCGGCTGGTGATAAATTTGAGTGGTGGCCGGAAGCGGTAGATCGAGCTCTGGCGGCAGGTGGAGGTGGAGATAAAAGTCCTCTTCGTGTGGGTTGTGGCCAGCAGGGACATCAATGGAAAGGTCGGCAAAAGGCGAGGCGGTCGGGACCATGAGGAGGGACAGCGTTTGTGGCCCGGCAGCTGTCAGCGATTCCTCAACGCCATTGGCGATGTGGTAAGCCGAGACCCCCGGTATCGCGTACAACAGTTTCGGATCCTATCGCGGAGGTGAGTATTATTATAGGTCTCGAACAAAACCACTCCAGCAAGACATCGAGATACAAAGGGCATCAAGCGGGGGTCAAGCACATACATTGAGACTCGAAGCCATGCTGAGTGGAAGGGAAAGAGAGCTTCAACCGAGAACAAAGCGTCCTTTGTGAAAGGAAACACGGGTGAATCTTTTTCACAGCCCTATGAACGGGAGTGGCTTGCGATTGAAGGATGCGCTTCTTCGGACTCCCACCGTCCTGGTTTTTGGGGACTTGTCGCGTGATTCTTGGTATGTCGGCCGTAGGCGGGGGAAGGCAGAGGCGGGGTATGTTTCTCGACGTCACAGAGCGGTTTACTATTAAGCTGCGGAAAGTGAGCAAAATTGGGCGAACACCACAACGTTTTTGAAAAGATAAAATCCAAGAAGAGGGGGGAGAAGAAGGACAGAAGGGAAAAAAGGGTATTGACCACTTCGCCAAGCGCCAGACAAATGCGACACTCCTTTCCAGAGCTATTCACGCGCGTAGCTGTGATAAAATAGCACCGGGCGCCTAAAACACGTCCGTGGTTTGACGCGGTAAAATCACTATGGAGTAAGAAGCCACAGGGCTGCCTCCAGCAGGGGTTTTCGGCACGCGGTGCACGTCATTGGGCGATGCGGTCAGACTACGTTGCTGTCGGCCAAACAGGATGGTGTTTTGCCAAGACAGCATAGCCTCATCGGTCCAGCGCCGCGAAAGACTGGGGGAATTACTTGATTTCTACTCCATGGACCTGGAGCGGCCACAATGGGCTAATAGAAAATATGGCAACGCGTTCTTGTATGCGCCCCAGAATTATCGCAGGCTGACACGTCCACCGATCACGACAGCCGAGGGGGGGGGTAATTTACGAGTACATTCATCGGTAAACATACCCGGCCAATCAGCGCGCTGTTTGCTGTTTGCTAGCGGCCATGTTTTCGTGGATGAAGTGACGGCAACTAAAGCGGAAGCGAAGACCAGCTCCACTCGTCTGGAGAGACGAGGCTGACTATTTTGAGACTTTGGATTTGATGATCTAGGTCTGTTTGCTCTTTGCCAGAACTCACCGGCTGAAAAGCCCGGCTTGTCCCACTTCGGAAGAAAAGGACTTTGTACTCGTACACGTACCAAACAGGGGGCAGCCAACGGCTGCCATCCCCTTGTTTGTCCCCCGTGACATCCATTTCGTCTGCCACACCCACGCTCACGGCTGGCTGCAGCCACTCGGCAGCAGCTCATTGGAGAAACCCCAGAGCAAGTCGTGGAGGGGTCGGGAGGGGAACCCGGTAACCCGCGTCAGGAAATTGGTTGGTCGCACGGAGAAAGCCGCCGTCAATATTTGTTATTAAGCCGACATAACAAGAACCAAGCTAATAACAAAAGCATGCGGGACGCACCCGAATGCACTTGTTGGCACACCCCATCCTCCCGCAATTGCCCAGCGATTGTGTGGCGGTGAATGCATGGCGCCATACATTGCCTTGCCGGTTGCGCTCTAGCTGTTGTGACAAACGTTGGATGCTGCCCTGTTGGTGGAGGTAGCAAGCCGTTCCGCCTGAGGCTGATCACAACCGGTCAACGGATAATACGCTCTGTGCGCAAGAACGTGTCTTGAGAGATTATGGTGGCGGTCGGGTTCCCATTGTGGACAGGGAGTTGTACCGGCTGGAAATGGCAGGCACACCCTTTCCTGCCTCACCCAACTTTCCGAGCGCGAAATGTAGCTCATCGTTCCCGTCACAAACTTGCTCGCGCACTTGCTGCCGTTCTTAAAAGATTTGGTGACAGCTGTCGTAGTTGGAAAGATATTTTTTATTTGCATTATTAGCTACCCGCCATTGTTGCATTCTCCCTTTCTGCTCATATTTCTATCCCGCTCGCCTCCTTGCCATATTATTGACGTCCCTCACCCCGCCTCTTTCCAGCAGTATTAGTGTTCTTATGCTTGCTTTCCCCGCCAAACACGACCCGCAGTAGCAATCCGATAATATCTTACCTCCAGTCCCTCTTCAGTGTCGCGCTTCTCGAATACGCTGCCAAGAGCGACCAAAATCCGGTGTGCCTAGAGGATATCCTGTCTGTGCTGCCGCCATCAGTTTTAGCGCATAGAAGATCCCCGGCAGCCTGCCAGAATCTGAGGCTGTCACCTATCTGCGTCGATATTCATTCGACAGTTGGCAGACGAACAAACACGCAGAATCAGCACTCCGCGTTGCCTTCTCCAGTTCGGCATATCGGGTCGCGTTCGGGCTCCTACAAGTTCGGTTTGCCTTCGTGGGTCCTGATCTACGATCCTTGCGACCTTTCGCAAACATCCCTCACCAGCTCTGCTTTGCTATGCCCTCGCGGCGCACCGTACTTTCGTCGTCGCTTGCTATTTCCGCTAGGCCTGTACTCGACATCCTCTTCTAGCCTCACCCCCCTGATACGCTCTTCGCGTTTTCATCTCGTCCTGTGCCCTCCCCTCGGTTTGTCCCTCAACAACCCCGCCCCAGGACCAACTGCTAGCTCTCACGGCGGTCCGCCCCAGCCAGCATCCAACATTGCGCCGGCTCGACGATCCTCCTAACAAACGATTGGGCTTCACGGCTTCATGCAGGAAAACTGCACATTGTGCGACGAGGTCCCGCATCCTGAGAGGGAAATATTGCGGGGACAAAGTTGCTCTAAGCTCGTCCTTTCAAGACAACGCATATCCCTGCAAACCTCCCACGCACCCTAGTCCTTTAAACTATCGCTTTCTCTCCTTCCCTGCTGCCATCCTCTCTGGACTGTCATCCGGCCGACCTTCTATCAATCGAGCCACCCCCTCCTTTACGGTTTCCAAGTCCTTTCTTTCTACACCCCCTCCACCTTCTGGGTCCCAAAGATACACCCGCCGTGGCTGGCGATTTCCTCATTCCGGATAGAGCCGTGAGAAACACCCGAGAGACCATTGGAGCAGGAAGAGAGGCACGACATACCAACAGCAACAACGGCCTGGCTCGGGGTACGCGTCGTAGCCTACCTGTGCTTGTGTATGTTTCTGTTCGTGTTGTGCAGTGTACTCCAACGACGAGGCGAGCGAGGCTTTATCAAAGGAAGAGGCCACTCGGGTAGTCCCCGATTGTCATTTTACCGTCTTACCTCTGCATGTACTCGCACATACACCACACACACACAGCACAAGGACACACACCCACCATATCCACAAAAATAGACCAAGACACCCCCCTGAGAGGAAAGACGCCCAGAGACAGCTATAATAAGGAAGCCGGGTCTGCTGCTGCCAGACCCCCCTCAACCGGCACAATTGCTTCCCAACTCCGCATCCAAAATATCCTCTCCCCCGAGCCGGGTACCGATGACGGCTCTGTTACAGCGTTACCCTTTACGCGGGCACTAAAACGGGTACACGAAGAAGCGTTCCCGGCTGCGACAGACTCTTCTGCTGTCCTCCGGCGGGCTCAAAGCCTGGAGGAAGCTGCTGCGGGAGGCCCGCCAGCAGCTCCTAACGCGGTTTCTCTTACAAACCCTCTAGTGCCTCTGCCCGTATCTCCCGCTTCATCCCGTGGCTCAAGCGCATCGCAGCATCTACTTCAAAATCTGCCAGCACCACTTCTTTCACACTCGCATTCATTCACACCGGGGCTACTTCCTCCACAACTTCAGCAGCAACAGCCACAACTTTTTTCTCCGTATCCTCACCACCACCGGCCCTCTACCACGCAGCTCGACTCGCTCGCCACCGTGGCCTCCTCGGGGCGCGGAGGCTCATCAACAAGCCCTCAGGGTTACCGTCTTCCGACGGTGTCGGTGCCTCAGTTTTGGCAGCCGCCGCAGGAGGGTAGCTATGCTTCTGCGGTCCCAGCGTATGGAGACCCCCCACGAGGCCAAGTCTACCCTACTGCGGTATCTCTGCCTGCCTATGGGACAAGGCCAACGCTTCCTCCACTCCTTCCGGCAATCTCGGCCTCTGTGACAAGTACCACCGAAGACACGGCGAGTGCTGCCCCTCCCAAGCGGCCTCCCATGCGATCGAACATTGCCTGTATACGCTGCCGCCGCTCCAAGATCAAATGCGACAACGATGGGAAGGCTTCGTCACCGTGCGAAACCTGCATCAAGTCTGGTCGTGATTGTCAGTTCCCCATCGCAACTACCCCGGCACCGAAACGATTAGAAGAGCCACCGACACCTGCATCCATGGCCTTCTCCACTACTGGATCTGGCGCGTACAAGCGTGAGGATGGTTTTTCAGAAAGGGGCCCAGAGCGGAAGCGCCTGAAAAAACTCGACAACACCTTCCGCTTTGATTCTTCATTTTCAGGAGCACTATACGCTGACGAGGTGTTGTCGGCTACCTATCTTACTGAGACCATGTGGAACCAAATTTGCGATCTATTTCGACTCCATTTTGCAACCGAGTTGCCTTTTTTGCACATGCCAACGCTGAAGGAGAATATTGGCACAAGTTTCAAAAACAGACAACAGCGGCGATCTCCAGACACCAACCTCGTTGTGTTAGGAGTGCTCACTTTGACCTCGAGATTTCACTCGGATCTGGTCAAGTATGTCTCTCACGCCATCTCCCAACAACCTAGCGCAAAAGGTCGGCCCTCTACAGTCAAGGCCGACCCCTGGGCTGCCTCGGAATACTATGCCGACGTGCTGACTCGAGCGTTGGGCCCGCTGAGTACAAGCATGATCACGGCCAGTGTTGAGCGTGTCCAAGCCTTTCTCATGCTGGGCCTGTATGAGTGGAGCCAGGCAAAACGGAAAACTGGCGGTCTGGGTGCGTGGATGTACGTCGGGGTCGCCATCCGTATGGCTCAGGCTCTGGGCCTTTGCTTTGACAGCAGACCAGGCGGCAGACATCACCGCGGGCCCGTGGTCTCAGCTACTAACGGAGCGCACACTGAACCTGATACCCTGGAACGACGACCATACCATGTTGACAATGGCGGCCAGCCGTCTACGACCAGGGGCTCGGCGTCGTCGGCCGAGATTGCTGTTGAAAACGAGGTTCGACGACGGACAATGTTCAGCTGCCTCATCCTGGATCGCCTGCTCTCATGTGGCGAGGAGCGCTTGCCAGCAATTCGCTCGGGAGACCTGCAGATACGGCTCCCCTGCCCAGATTTTTACTTCAATATATCACAGGAGGTCCACACCGACTATTTGCGGCACCCTTCGCAGGCCAATACGAACGACAGCCAGCGAGAGGAAAATGGAAGCAACGACAGCGCCCTCGCTCTTTTTATACAGCTGGTCGACATCTGGGGGGAAATATCAAAGTACAGCTTTGCCGGCGGCCGGCTTGCCGAGAAGCGCCCCCCTTGGGAAGAATCCGAATTCCGGAGGCTTCGCGGTGTCCTGGACAGATTTTACGACGCCTTGCCGAAGATGTTTACTCTATCAAGGACAAACTACTACGTATACGAGAGTCACCAAGCCTCCAGCACCTACGTGTCCCTTCACATGCTTGGCGCTGTCTGTCGGATCATGCTGCACCGCGAGTACATTCCTTTCATTCCCATTCGCTGTGCAAAGCCGGAGGGCCCGCTTGATGAGCCGACCTTCCCAGAAGGCAGCGCCCCGCCAGGGTTCTGGGACGAGAGTGCGGCGCAAGTTTTCAAAGCGGCTCGGGATATTGTCGATCTGATCGAAATATGCCAAGGCTGCGGCAAACTGCCCATGTCAGCATTGATCGTCTTCTCGATTTGGACGGCTGCCTTTGTTGGCATTTATGCCTGGCATTTTCCTCTGCTGGATGTCCATCGGCATATGCTTGACGAGCTGGATAGCAGGCAAGATGTGACACTTGCCTGCAGGGCCGGAATGAGGGTTGGAATCCACGCCCAGACGTATGGTCCCACGGGCACTACATACAGTGCGTTGAATAAGATGTCCACCTGGCTACAGATGGCCTGCACCTATGTCGGCTACTTCCAAGAGATGGACAGGTTCTACGAGGGGGTCAAAGAAGACTATCGGAGACACGTGGCCAATCGCCGAAATGACAATGAGACAGGCGCGCTCAGCATCCGCATGGGTGGCGGTGGCGGTGGGCTGGATGAATGGAAGGTTCATGGGCCAAAAATCACGAATAACGGCTCGATATTGTCGAGCGAAGAAGCGTTGGTCGAGGCCTGTGATCGGTCGCAGACAAGCACTTCTGACCGGTCGCAAGCAAGCAGTACACCCGCAGGACTAAACTGTGTCCCGTCTGCTGCAGCCGGTTGTGTGCCCGTTTATCCTCCCCCTACCAAACCACTTTCAGAAAGTCAACACACGCCGGTGACAGACCAAGAGCGCGCTGGCCCACTGGCGATGGAAACACCTGGGCTCGGCTGCGATGGGAATGCATATATAAGCCAGGGTGGTGGAGGCTTCCCTGGCAGCACTGGAGTCATTTCTGCCCATGAAATGCCACTATCTGGCAAGGCTGGCCTAGAGCAGTCGCCTGGCTCTGTGCAGTTATGGGGACGGTATTCTCAGCAACCACAAGGCTCGATACAGCTGCAGATGCATTTAGAGCAACAAATGTCGGGGGCATCCCATGGATTCCATGTGGAGGAGCACGCGGAGTATGCTGATATGAGCATCTTTTATCCTGAGATTGAACCCTACATCAAATCCCACCAGGGCATGCGCTGGCAAGATGCGAGCCAAGCGGCAAGCATTGTACACTTTTGTCACGGCAACTCAATGGGTGGACATGCGGTGTGGACAGAAGACCAGCCAATTGGCTGGTTTCAAACAGACATGCCTTTCATGGGCTAGGCAGTGAGCACGGCATAGTGGCTTAGTAGCGATCTTGTTTGATTTCCTTTGCTGATTTTCTGACGATCTGCTGGTGGTCTCCGAATTCGGAGACCAAATCGAGGGTCGACAATGATAACGCTCCGAGTTTGTGCTACAAAGTGCGCTGGTTGGAGATATTAAACGTATCTTGCAAAGTAGACAGTGACGTTTACTCCTCTCGGTTTTGGCGCGCGGGACAAGTTATTAATACGAGTAGTTTTGGATGAGAACAAAGGGATCCAAGCACTATCGGGCTACGCACGAAAGGGTGACAGGACCAACCGAGCCGATTTGTATCTTTATTACAGTGAAGCGCCATACTGGAAGCTATGTGGGACCAGACGTTGTTCTGCAATCATCCCAAGACCCTTGCCCATTGGACCGCAGAGGACACCGGCAATGCCCTGTCCGTCTTGTGCAAGGCTCTTATGACAATCACGTGACGGAACGACCCAGCCAAGTTCAGTTTCGTTTTACATACCTATAATGCCCGGGAATGCGACACCATCGCTGCGAAGACCAATATGGCGGGGCCAAATATATGTGCATTACCCCCATAGCCTCTTGCCCGGGAAAAACGAGGCGGTACGACTTTTCGGCCGTCCTCAACCGGCAAAGTGGAAGCGTGTAGCCTCCAGCTCGCCGAGCCCGTCCCGCGGTGCAATGTACCGCCGCCGGTAGGAGTTGGTAAAGTCCTGTAGAAGAGCACGGACCTGCCGCAGGCCGCCTTGGCTAGGGTTCTGCAGGCGGTCGCGGATCTTGGTGATGAGTCGGGTCACCTCGTCTGGCGCCACAGTGCCGGCTGGCAGCATGCGCAGAGTGCGGTCCAGCCAAACGGTGGTCTCGGCCGGCAGCAGCTCGAACATGGACAGCAGCACGCCGCTGCCGTCGGCAAAGCAGTCCCGCGGGAAGGTAATCATCATGCCGGCCAGCACCTGCTTGACGAGTATCTCGCCGCGCGCAGCCAGCAGCTGCTGCACAATCAGGCGCAGCTGGGCTGCGGTCTCGGCCGGCAGCCCGCCCGACTGCGCCGGATTGGAGCCGCCGTATGTCAGCAAGTCGCGCAGGTAGTGCAGCGTGGCTGACAAGGGATCGCGCTGCTCGAGGGCCAGGGCGGAGATGGCAGCCTCGAAGATGGGCGTGAACAAGGCCGACGGGATCAGCTTGTGCGGGTAGTACAGCAGCGCGTCGACCAGCAGGCGGAAAAAGTCCTCGATCACGTCGGGCAGCTCTGCAGGCGGCAGGTCGCTCATGACGCGCAGCACGCTCGTGGCCTGCGACTCGAAGAAGACGTAGATGGACTCGGTGATCTGCGCATCCACGTGCTCACGGCTCTCGGAGAACTCGCGCAGGATGGCGCCGGTCACCCAGAGGAAGCAGCCCTGCTTCGAGACGGAGAAGCCCTCGGCCAGTTTGTTGGCCATGGGCGCCAGCAGCGGCGTCATGTCGGTGCGGTAGGAGATGACCATGAAGCGCCAACACCGACAGACGCGCTCGCAGATCGGCGTGAAGTTGAGGAAGTTGTCCAGCACCGTCGACAAGACGTGGAACACCTCCTGCCAGTACTTGACCGCCGGGTTCTCCTGGCCCGCTGGCACCGACGGCACGACGTTCTGCACGAAGATGGTGATCAACTGTAGGTGGTCTGTCACGCGTTAGCTGTTTCTGGTCCTGCCCTCCCCGTCCGTCGGATTGGGGACACTCACCGGCCACATGAAGTTTCCCCTGCTCGGTGGTGGCAGCATTGGCCTTGCGCATCAGACGCTCGATGAGCGGGTCGCAGTACAGCTTGAGCAGCTTGTAGATGTCGGCAGGGTCCTGCACGGCCACGACGTTGGACACGCCCTCGGTGATCTCCTCCTGGCTCATGTCGGGAAGCTTGTCGAGGATCTGATCGTAAAACTGCTGCATCTGCACCACCTGGTTGCTCAGCAGCTGGGGGCAGTCGGTGCAGAAGAACTTGATGGCCTGGGCGGCGGCTCGGATGATATCCCGCGACTCGCTCTGGAAGGAGGCGACAATGTAGTTGAACTGCGGCTCGAGGAAGGTCGGATGGGCAGCGGTCCACTCGGTGTAGCGGCCAAAGACCATGATGGTGGCGAACCGGAGCTTCTCGTGGTCTGGGATCTGCACGAGGAGCGGCATGAGCTGCGGCAGCACCGTATCCTCCCTGCTGCCGACCATGCGGCCGAGAGCGCGCATGGAGAAGAGGGGGGCTTCGAGCTCCTGCCAGTGCGGCACCGACGTGGCAGTGACCAGCGGGCCGTATTTTTGCATCCAGATCTTGATGGCGTTGAGCACCTTGTTCAGGCACTCGGTCACGCCCATGACCTCGCAGGCATCCTTCAGCGTGTCGCCCATGTGATGGCGGAACTCGCGGAACTTTTCCTCCTGCTCGCGGTCGCCGTCGAACAGGTCCGCGGTCGAGTCGTTGCCGCTCTCGGAGCGGGGGTACTGCAGACGCTCCAGCAAGATGTCGACGAGCTTCGAATAGACGTCGACCAGCTGGAGCCGGGGCTCGATGTAGCGTTCCAGGACCAGGTACTGCTTCAGCTCGTACCAGAACCCAAACGTGTACCGGATCACGTCGCACTCCTTGTCGAGGGCGGCGCACTCGAGTAGCGCATCCACGAGAGGCCGGAAGTGCACAGGCTCGCGTGCAATGGCCACCACCCACGAGTCGCCGGCGTCGGCAAAGAGCAGCGTCAGGGACTTGAAGCTCTCCAAGTCCTCCTCCTCGGCGAACTTGCGGATGTTTGGTCGCAGCTCGAGGATGCGTGGAAGCAGGGTCTGGATCGTCTCCAGATTATCGTCGACGTCGCTGGTTTCGCGGCAGAGACAGCCCAGACAGTCGGCAGCGGCCTGGAGAGAGTCGTCGCTTCCGATGGCCGAGATAATGATATTCAGCAGCGGCGAGTTGACAATGGTGCTGACGGGCACCTCGCGCAGCCAGGACGTGATGCACTCGAGCAGGAGAGGGTTTTTGGCGGCGGCGGCTGCACCGTTAGCGCGTGGGACCACTCTGGCAGATGGGGGACCAAAACATACGGGAGGACTGGGCGTAGGAGATGAGGAGCTGGATGACCTGCTCCGCATTGTCGCCGAGCAGCTCCCGGGTCCGGCTGGCCAGCTCGTCTTCCTGTTGCGGGGTCAGCAGGTCGGAAGGCGGGCAGGGTTAGAGGCACAAGAGACAGGCAGATGCCAACATGTTCCAACAGGGCCCAACCTACAGACAAGGTGATCTTGCGGCCCTCGGTAACTTCCTCGGGCAGGACGCGCAGGAAGTCGAGGATGCAGGCGTGGCTCTCGACATCGCTGCCCAGGGCAGAGACGACGGTGGCGAGAACATCCTTCCAGGCGGTCATCTGGATGGCTAGGATAGCGAGACAGACACACAGCTGGACACGCACGGGCCGCGGTCCAGGCGCGAACTTCTTCAGCAGTAGAAGGATCTGGTTGCGAAGCTCGGGCAGGTCGGCCGGCCGCACCTGCGTGGTGAGGTCAAATGTGATCTGGCGAGGTACGTTAGACGCAAAGCTGGGGCTTTTGCTGCGGGAAGCGGAAACCCGGACAGGCGAGATCTGGTGGCTTGCTCTCGGCAGATGGGGAGGAGGGGGCAGTTGCTACCTTGCCCTTCAATGTTGTTGCGGCGAACAGCATGGCTTCTGCCTCGACGGACGACTGAAGGATTGTGATGGTGACGGACCAGGCGCTCTCCTGGAGGGTTGTCAGAGGGAGGGGGGACGGAGACACGGGAGACGGTAAACGAACAGATTTCTGGAACTTGGCGAGATAGTCCATGGCGACCTTCTTCTTGTCTGCGTCGTTGCCCCGCATTGTGACCATGCCGGCGAGGACATTTTGCGGGGTGAAGACCTCTGCGGCAGCTGCGGAAGCCATGGCGGCAGACAGGCACGAGATCGGAGGGATCGGAGGGGAAAGTAGAGATGAGTGCCGACGACGACGGAAACCGACCCGGGGAGGAGGGGCGGAGAGAAAGCGGACGGGGCAGCCGCGGCCGCGTGATGTTCGGGCGACGGACTGGGCCGGTATCTGGATATGCGACGGGGCAGATGGAGTAGGCCGTCGGTGGGAAGCTGGTCGGAAGCTCGAGACTGACAAGATGAAGCTGGAGTCAACAAAAAAGGAGATGACGGCAAGGGCCTAGGCAACGGTAGAGGCGAGGAAATAAACACCAAAGGTGTGGGCGCATGGAGCTCCGGGACCAGACAGAACGGGCGCGCAAGCGTTGTATTAGAGGATGGGAGAAGGCCGTGTCGGTCGTGACGGTGGTGATAGTGCGTGGTGGGTTGTGGCGTTGGCTCCTTGATAAAAGAGGAGGAAAAAATTACGATAATACTTGGCCGTCTCGCCCGTTGCTGGGAAGGTGGGGCTGCAAGGAGGGGTCTGGTTCTACGAGTAGGAGCGAGACGGTCGTGCTGTGCCGCGACGGAGGATTCTTGTTCCCGGCCCGACAGCCTTGCTGAGTCAGCAGGTATAAAGACGTGGTGGTGCTATTCGGGTTGCGATGCTATTACTGGGGCTCGATGGTCTATGTGCGGGGGTGCCTTTACGATGGTGCCGGCGCCGACGACGAGGCTATCGAGCGGCTGGTCGTGAGCGTCGGTGGGCACGAATTCGGCATCGTGACCGGACAGGACTTGCTCGGAAAGAGCGAGGCCGCAGAGATGGGCGCGGGTTTGTGCCGACACGAGGGAATAGCGGTGGAGGAAGTAGTCGTAGAAGCCGCGGCCGTGGCCACAGCGGCGGATGCGGCCGGTGGCGGGGTCGACATCGAAGGCGACACCGGGCATGAGAACAAGGTCCAGGAGGAGGGGGGGCGCGGATGGGACGCCATCGCTGCTGCTGTCGCCAAGGATGCGCGGTCGGGCGGCGACGCTGGCGGGGGCGACGCTGGGGATGCCCCAGCGGTCGGGCAGCAGCGAGACGTAGTCGGCAAGGTCGTGCAGGCGGACCATGTCCATGACGCGGGAGTGCGGCGACGGCGCCGGTGGAGGGTCAGAGGGGCCAGAGGGGCGACCGGGACCCGCAGCGACCGGATGGGGCGCAGCCCGGTGCAGGTAGGGCACAAAGACCTGCTTGCCGGCGGCGAGAGCGTGTCGAACGATGGCGTCGGTCTGCACCTCGGCGGCAGGCATGGACAGAAAGACGGCGACGCGACGGGCGTGGGCGTAGGGCGGAAAAGCGACGAGGGCGTCACAAATGGCTGCACCTGGCAGTGTCAGCACGACGTGCGACCATGACTCAGCACAGCAGGGGTTCTGGGGTTCTGGGATTCTGGGGTTCTGGGATTCTGGGGTTCTGGGGTTCTCTCTGGGAGTACTCGTACTCTGCTGGGCGACAGAAGCCGGCGGCAGGGCAGCCAGTCGCTTTTTCATTCGCTGGCGCAGCTGCTGTTTGGCAGCAGCAAGCGTGCTGGCGGACAGGTCGGCGACCGGCGGCATCGTGTAGGAAGTGGCCCCAAATCGCGGCTCCTTTGCAGGGCAGATGCCGATGCCGATGCCGATGCCCGATGCAGATGCAGATGCAGCGAGATCTGTTGGGTTGCAACGCCGAATGAGCGCAGCCAAACGGGCGCCGCGCCAGGCGGTCCCGCATAAAATGGACACCACGTGAGCACCAAACTCCTGTCACCCAGCTTTCCGGTTGGCATGCATCGCTCCGCAAAACGAGCAAACAGGAAGGTGATAATCAGACAGCTGCTTAGGCGTCTCCCTAGTCCCTGGCCAATTCGTCTGGATGGGCAATTGGTCGTCGTCGTCGTTCCTGCCACGCTCGTCGTCCCGTCGTCGCCTACCCTCTATCCTCCGTACTCAAAGTAGTGCCGCACGCGAAGTATTACGGAGTAGTGTATTTCTCTCCTTGGTACCTTTTTTGGATTCTTTTTTTTCTATCTCCCACTCTCTTCCTCTGCCCTCCCTCTTCCTCCCTCTCCCTCTCAATCTTTCCCTGTCTCTCCGTGACTCTTCTTTCCCCCCTTTTTTTCCCTTTCTCCTTCCTCCTCTTTCCCCCATCCCTCGCGTCTACTCCGTAAATCCACCTCCACCACCCCTGCTCCTACTGGGCCACACACCCGTCCTGATGGAGCGCACAACCCCAGTCGCCCGACCGCCCCTGCTGCCTGCCGCCCCGCTCCCTGCCGCCAAGTGACGCTTGTGAAGGCGCCGCAGTCTCGCCGCCCCATCAGGACCACCAATCCGGACGCGCCTGTTCCCCATGACCGACATCCCTCAGCGGCCACACTCGTTCCAGCCCGTCCCACTGCTTCGGCTGGCCCTACAAGCGTCGGCCACGCCCTCGTTTGACACGCCAGCTGGAGCTACTGCAGTGCCAAGGGCTGCAGTCGACACGGCTCCCAGACACAGTTGCCCTGGAGCCACGGTTCTGCCCTCCCTTGGCTGCGAATACCAGTACGGCGCCGACCACGTCGTCCCACCCTCCGAATGGATCACTACAGCTCGACACGGGCGCGGACGAGATAGTCGGCAACGCTCCTCGAGACGGACGAGCCCTTGACGCCGGCCCTCCCTGCCACCCCCCCGACACCACCGCTATGCCCCGCAGGCGTCCCGCCTCTCTCCGCTCGTCGCCGGGTTTCGCGAGCCCCAACTATGGTGCCGTCTCGTCCGAGACACTCGTCAATGTTGCGGCGCCCGAGGGGACTGAGGCCGTCCGACGACCGTCGACGTCGCACTACAGCAGCGGCAACGGCGGCGCGGCGGCCCATCACGCGTCGCTGCGGCGTCACCGCTCCCAGGCCGCACTGTTCGCCGAGTACGACAGTGTGACGGGCGGCTCGATGCGCGTCCCGCCGCCTGAACTGACAACGGCGGCACTGCTGGCCGGCCTGGGGGGCAGCCGCTTCGACGCCGCCGGCACGGCGGCCCCCGTGTCGGCCGTACCGAGCGAGGCCAGCTTCGACGGCAGCAGTCTGGACGACGCCAGGAGTGACGACGACAACGACGCCAACAGCCTGCTGTCCGACCTCGTGGCCGGCCGGAACGTTGACAACTACGACATCAACGAATACGGCTACGCTGTGCCGCTCGAGGCCGAGGCTGAGGCCAGATCTACGGGAGCCGACTGGACCGACCCCGGCCCAGGCTCCGAGGCCGACGACGAAACGGCCGACGGCCTGCGCGATGCGGCCGGCTCCGACGCAGCAGCCGACCCCCCCGACAACTCGCCGTTTGCGCAGGTGCGCGCGTCGGTGGCGCCGGTCGACAACACGCGGCTGTCGATCAACACGCCGCGCATGTGGATGCTGTCCATGCTCTTCAGCGTGCTCGGCTCGTCGACCAACCTCTTCTTCTCGCTGCGCTACCCCAGCGTGGCCATCACGCCCGTCATCGCCCTGCTGCTCGTCCACCCGCTCGGCCTCGCCTGGGACTGGGCCCTCAAGTGCGCCGACGACCCCCGCGAGACTTTTGTCGACGGCGTGCTGGTGTCCAACGCCGGCCACCAGCGCCTCGGTGGCCGCAGCCTCGGCCGCCTCCGGCTCTGGCTCGCGCAGGGCTGCTGGAACGAAAAGGAACATACGTGCGTCTACGTCAGCAGCAACGTCTCCTTCGGCTTCGCCTTTGCCACGGACGTCATCGTCGAGCAGACCCGCTTCTACAAGCAGGACGTTGGCATCGTCTACCAGCTGCTCCTCACCCTCTCTACCCAGATCCTGGGCTACACCTTTGCGGGCCTCTCCCGCCGCTTCCTCGTCCGCCCCAGCGGCATGATCTGGCCCTCGACCCTCATGTCCGCCTCCATGTTCGCCACCCTGCACAAGGAGGAGAACCGCCCGGCCAACGGCTGGCGCCTCAGCCGCTGGCACTTTTTCTACCTCGTCTTCCTTGCTGCCTTCCTCTTCTACTTCATCCCCGGCCTGCTGATGCCCGCCCTCAGCTACTTCAACGTCGTCACCTGGTTTGCCCCTGACAATGTCGTCGTCGCCAACCTGTTTGGCGTCGTCTCCGGCCTCGGCCTCTTCCCCGTCACCTTTGACTGGGCCCAGATCGCCTACATCGGCTCGCCCCTGCTGACCCCCTTCTGGGCCGCCATGAACGTCGTGGGCGGCCTCGTCGTCGTCATGTGGATTATCGCCCCGCTCGCCTACTACAGCAACTGGCTCTACTCCGCCTACCTGCCCATCCTGTCCGCCGCCGTGTTTGACAACACCGGCGCCGTCTACGACGTCGGCCGCATTCTGACCCCCGACTTCGTCTTTGACCGCACAGCGTATCGCAGCTACAGCCGCGTCTTCCTTCCCATCACCTACGTCCTCAGCTACGGCGTCCAGTTCGCCGGCCTGGCCTCGCTGCTGACGCACACCGCCTGCTGGCACGGCCGTGACATCTGGCACCAGTGGCTCCATTCGCGCGACGAGGCTGCTGCCGACGCCGACAACAAGACCTCCGCCGCCACCGCTGCCGCCTACCGGCCCGTGTACCAACCCGTGCCCTCGAACGACGTCGACGCGGGGGAGGACGGCGCCGCGGAAGGCGATGGACCCAGCGACGACGTCCGCTGGGTGCCGCTGCAAGCCACCTCGAGCCGCACCGAGAGCGGCCTCGATGACCTCATGAGGCACGAGGACGTCCACAATCGCCTGATGCGCCGCTACAGCGACGCCCCCATGTGGTGGTACCTGCTGACCTTTGTAACCATGACGGCCATTGGCATGTTTATCGTTGAGTAGTACGTCCACCCTTTCCTGCTCTAGCCCTGCTTCCCCCGCTGACCAACAGCTATCCCATCCGCCTTCCGTGGTATGGCCTCTTGCTCGCGCTGGGCATCTGCGCCGTGCTTTTCATTCCCATCGGCATCATCATGGCCGTCACCAATCAGCACGTCAGCATCTACCTGATATGCCAGCTCGTCTGCGGCGCCGTCTTTCCCGGCCGCCCAGTCGCCAACATGGTCTTCGTCACATACGGCTACATCTCGTCCGCCCAGGGCATCAAGTTCGCTGCCGATCTCAAGCTCGGCCACTACATGAAGATCCCGCCGCGCATCCTCTTCCAAGTGCAGATGGCCGCCACCCTCGTGTCCTCCGTCACCCAGATCTCCGTGCTCAACTGGATGTTTGTCCACATCCCTGGCCTCTGCACTCCCACCGCGCTCAACGGCTTCACCTGCCCCATCGCCCGCGTCCACTTCAACGGCTCCATCCTGTGGGGCGTTGTCGGGCCTAGCGAGTTCTTTGGGCCCGGTGCCACGTACCGCCCGCTCGTGTGGTGCTTCCTCGTTGGCGCCATTGCCCCCGTCCCCCTGTGGCTGTACGCCCGCAATCGCCACAACAGCATCGTGCGCAAGATCAACCTTCCCGTGTTGATGGGCTCGCTCGGCTGGATCCCGCCCGCGACGGGCCTCAACTTTAGCGTCTGGGCCCTGGTGTGCTACCTCTTCAACTACGTGCTCAAGAACCGTGCCACCGCTTGGTGGGCCAAGTACACCATGACGTTGAGTGCCGCCCTCGACGCCGCCCTGGCATCGGGCATTGTGGTCGCCTTCTTTGCCTTTATCTACCCGGGTGTCATGGACAACTTTAAATGGTGGGGCACTGAGATATACCGACAGGGTTGTGACTGGCGTGCCTGCTCGTATCTGCAGGTGCCCGAGGGCGGCCGCTTTGGCCCGGATGTATGGTAATGTATGGTAATAGACGAAGATGAAGTCGGACGAGAGATGAAGGCGTTCATGGACTGTGCCCATATGGGGGGCTTACGAAGGATCATGTTGGATACTCTTTTGGGATACGGCAGCATTATCGGGGCGGCAGGCGGATTATGGCTTTGGATGAGCACATGGGGCATTGGTGTACTGGCATCGGGAGAATCTACCGGCTTTCTATGATATATCAGGAGCATTTCAGGTGTAACCGGCTTTGCTCAAGTAGCATGCACAAAGCGAAATAGAAAAACAGGCAACCACGACCCGATCGCTTTCCTTCCTAGGAGCTTCCTTTCCGATTCCTCATTCCATTAAGCACACTAATTTCTACTCGGTACCTTTACGGGTCCTTCTTCTTCGGCCCCGTTCTTTGCACACTCTTACTGATTACCGTTCTCCCACATCAGCACAATGACCGAGTCCAGGTCGCGTCCGGGACCGGCAGCCACCTCCGACCCAGTACCGTCGGATCGGAGCCGGTCGGTCGCCCTTCGCTTTACATATGCCTGCCATAACGACCCGTCTGCGGCCACGTAGGCATCCATCAGGAACCATGTCACGGGCGGCTGTCCGCTGCGGGTGCGGACCACGCTCACATCGTCGGGCCTCTCGGCGGTCTCGACGACTAGCCGCTTGCTCGACCAGAAGTACTGTTGCTGCTGATACTCCCGCTGACGCCTGCCCGCAGCATCTTCGGGCGTGCTATCGCTTGAGCGGCTGTTGCTCGATCGTCTGGCATCGGGCGGGGGCGGCGCCGGTATGGGCGCGGAGAGACCCGTCTTACGGAGAGGTTCCACTCGCAGTCCGTCGTGGTACTCCAGGCTGTAGCCGTTGACGAGCACCCAGCCGTCGCGAAAGGCAAAGCGCTGCAGGAAGCAGTCCTCTCCACAGACGTCCGCCACCTGATGGCCGAAGCCGGCGTCGAATCGGTGCTGGCGACGATAGCCGTGCAACGCCAGAGGCTGCAGGCCGCCGGTGTACTGCTGCAACATGTGCACCCCATTGGCCGGGTCTGTCTCGTTGCCGTCATGGTCATAGGCGACGGCGTCGAGCGGTGCGTAAAAACTGGGCACGATACGCAGCCGCGGCGCTGCGGCTAGAGACGACGAGGACGAAAACATGGTGCAGTGATACAGATGCTCGTCCCAGGGCTCGCCGTCATAGGTATCTGTCTCGCCAACGGCGATGCCTGCGTGGAGCACTGCCCTGTGCAGGGAGTCGGTGGTGCGGCGGAGACACGGCATCTCAGCCATGCGGGCGGCGAGCGACGGCGACAAGAATATCGCGCCGCCGCCGTAGCTCATGACCATGGGCGACGCTGACGTGGACTCGGAAGTGGAGACCCCGGCGGCCCTGGGTGCGGGTGACGAGAACAGGGCCATCCGAGCGGCCGCGACTGCCGCGGCTTCCAAGGCCATGTCCACATCGGACCAGTCAGACTGCATGCTGGGGAAGCCGACCCAGACGTTTTCGTTTCCATCACCGCCGCCTTGCGAGTACAGACGCTGGTCCACATAGAGCATCAGCCGCCGGAGGAGAAGGTCCATGCTGGGAAAGAAGACGTCGTCGTCGACAAGGGCATAGAAGCTGCGGCGGACATGGCCGTCCGGCGAGGCGGATGCGCGCTCGTCTCCCACCGTGCTGCCGTGCCACTTCAGGGCCGACAGCAGGTTTGCATAGCGCACGGCCGCCGGGTCTGGACGGATTTTGCCCGTGTCGTCGCGTTCCGCAGAAGTGCCTCTCGCGGGGGTGTCATAAAAGTTGCCCGCGTCGACGATGACGCGCGCGTCAATGCCATGCTGCCGCAACGCCTGCACAGCCGCCTCCTCCTCGCCTGGCTGCGCGCGGTGCAGGCTCAGCAGCAGTCCGGCACCGTTGGATTTGCCGTGGCCGTCAGTGAGCCAGCGCGCCCAGTCGGCCACCAGGGCAAATCCGGCGTGCGAGAGCCGTGGAAATGTGGTGCTGATGCCGAATAGCAGGGCCGACGCGTCGATCTGATCGGGACGGGAACTGCGGCCCATGGGCAGCCGCAGCATGGCCGGCTCGACAGGCAGCCTGCTCTCTCCGTCTGGGACCTGCCGATTGCCGCCTTTCGTTTCCCCGTCTTCCGTTTCCCCGTCTTCGGCATCAGGCCGAACGGCGTCAGAAAGTGGTGACTCGGCGTGCACCAAATCGAGGCCGGCGGGCGCGAACTTGGATTTGACCTTGGTCAAGGATGGGCGAGTCTTGCGCGGACGGCGGCTGTCGTGAGGACGCTGCTTTCCGTCCTCGTCACGAGCGGGCTCCGCGTCCCCCCCCAAGTAGTCGGCACTGACATGGCGAGCAGACCACGACACGTCCGGCGTCAGGCCATATCGGTACACCAGATACTTGAGGTAGGCCAACTCTTCGGAGACGCCTGTGCCATTTGCTGCACTCGGTAGCCAGCGCGGGCCTTTCCAGCTCTGCCAGGGCGCAGCCGAGCTCGGGGACGGGTTGGCACTGATAGCCCACACGTGCAAGGGTAGCTTTGCCTTTGCGGTCTCGGTTGTTCTGTCGACAAACTCCCTGACCGAGTGGCGGCTGACGAACAGAACAGCCGTGGCGGCGAGCACAGAGAGGCCGATGATAAAGCGGAAAACGGACAGAAGATGGCCTTGCGTACAGACGATGTGCGACGACGGCGTGGCTGTCCGGGCTGAGGCCGACGTGGGAAGGCGACGGGAACTCTCTGTTTCCCATGTGCGACCCGACATTCGGGAAAGATCAAAACTCCGGGGACGCCTCGGTCGCCAGAAAGGGATTGCCACCATGGTGGTGCACAGACAGGGAAAGCAAGCGATTCGAACGGGCTGTCAAATGCCAAAAAGGCGCAGGAACAGATGAGGGTTTTGACCAGCCCTCAGGATTCGCTGGTTCTTTATGACGATGTGTGACTGTGCACCCTGAGTCCCGCATGGCTGTTGGAGGGGAAAACAATGCTGTGTCAAGCGAGCGGGCGCCCAACAACACACTTTGTCGAAAGTACGCATCTTGCCGACACCCTGGTTCGCGAGGGTTGTGCTGACTTCAGCTTGACCTCCGCCCCCGCACATTCCCTCGGAGTATGTGTTGGGGATAAGGGCATTGGCGCTGCGCCGCAGTCTACCTGACAAGGTTAGTTCGGCCGCTCTATATCCCATCTATTCCCACAAGACGCATAGCGGGAGGTCGACATTGGCGGCGACAGCTGAAGCGCTGACGGTGCAGCCTGGTTTCATCCCGAGGCAGAGCATGTGGAGTCCCAAGTGGAGTTCAAAAGGCCACCGGTTTACTTGTCCGTACATGGCGCTAATAGGTGGGCCCGCCCAGCCTCATCTGCTAGTGCGAAGCCAAAAAAAAAAGTTTTGGTTGCAGTAACGCAAAAGTCCAACTACTGACTGCTTCACTGTCTCATGCTCTCGACTGCGGTACCGATTACAAGGCATGCAAGAATAGCAGCTGCGCCAATTCTCGGGACAGCATTGAAGTGGCAGAGAAGTATGGCGGCAGGCACACCGGGGAACAGCGGAAGCGGCGGCTACCACGAGAACGTGACTGTCGGCCCCGATGGCGAACGGTACCGCACGGCGAAGGAAGGTCTTGCGCGCATATACGTGCCGCTGAGCGACGGCGAGAAGATGCGACAGAATGGCGGTGGGGGCCCTGCTGTGGACGACCACCCACAGCAAGTGTTCTACAACCCGATCCAGCAGTTCAACCGCGACCTCAGCGTGCTTGCGATCAAGGCGTACGGGCAGGCCAAGATGGAGGAGCGGGCGGCCAAATTTGCCAAGAAGAAGGAGGGATTCGCCAACAAGAAGCGGCGGCAGGCGGAGACAGACAAGCGCAAGCGGGAGGCCAACGAGGGGGCAGAGGGCGAGCGGCCGGCCAAGATGGGGAAAGCGACGGAGGGTGCAGAGGTGGCGATCCGAGGAGCGGCGGAGGACCAGGCAAATGGGGCAGACGGAGTGGACGGGGCAGCTGGGACGACTAAAACAAAAGCTGGTGAGGGAGAGCCAAGCCCAACAGAGACGACCGAAACGACAGACGCGGCATCCGCCGTCCCTCCCATCCGCATCCTCGACGCGCTCTCGGCTACGGGTCTGCGGGCGCTGCGGTACGCCCACGAGCTGCCGTTTGCGGTGGCTGTGACGGCCAATGACCTGCTGGAAGCGGCGACGGAGGCGATCCGGCGCAATGTGGAGCTCAACGGGCTGACGGGGCGAATCACGGCGACACAGTCGGACGCGCTGGGACACATGTACACGGTGGTGGCGACGGACCTGGCACACCCCAAGGGGCCGAGCCAAAAGTACGATGTGATCGACCTGGATCCGTACGGCACGGCAGCGACGTTCTTTGATGCGGCGGTGCAGTCGGTGCGGAACGACGGGGGCCTGCTGTGCGTGACGTGCACGGATGCGGGCGTATGGGCATCGCAGGGGTACCCGGAAAAGTGCTTTGCGCTGTACGGCGGCGTGCCGATGAAGGGGAGCCACTCGCACGAGGCCGGGCTGCGGATCGTGCTGCACGGGCTGGCCACGGCGGCGGCGCGTTACGGGCTAGCGATCACGCCGCAGCTGTCGCTGTCGATTGACTTTTACTGCCGCGTGTTTGTGACGGTGCGGCGGTCGCCGGCGAGCGTCAAGTTCGTGGCCGGGCGCACCATGGTGGCGTTCAACTGCGACCACGGCTGCGGCGCGTGGACGGTGCAGCCGCTGCTGAGCAACCGGGCGGCGCTCAACAAGAGCGGCTCGGGCTTTTTCTACAAGCACTCGTTTGCGGCCGGACCGCGCGCGCCCGAGCATTGTCCGCACTGCCACAGCAAGACACACATGGCCGGGCCGATGTATGCCGGGCCGATCCACTCGGCCGCCTTTGTGCGGCGCATCCTCGACGACCTTCCGCAGGTGTCGACGGAGGTGTACGGGACGACGGAGCGCATCCGCGGCATGTTGCAGACGGCGCTGGAGGAGCTGGTGGTGGACGAGGACGGCGACGCGGACGCGGCCGAGGCGGCGCCGAACGCGAACCCAGACGGGAACCCAGACGGGAACCCAGACGGGAACCCAGACGGGAACCCAGACGGGAACCCCGACGGGAACCCCGATGGGAACCTGGAAGTGAACCCAGATGCGAAACCGGAAGCGAGACCGGTCCCCACTCCAACCCCCAAACCAAAAACAGCCGAGGACGAGCTGGCCGCGCTCGACCCGATGCCATTCTTCTTCACGCCTGCCAACCTGGCCAAGGTGCTGCACTGCCAGACGCCGCACGAGGAGGCGATGCGCGGGGCGCTGCTGCGGCTGGGCTACCGGTCGACGCGCAGTCACTGCCGCGCCGGCAGCATCAAGACGGACGCTCCGTGGTCGGTTCTGTGGCACGTGATGCGCGAATGGGTGCGCCAGAAGGCGCCCGTCAAGCCGGAGAGCATCCGGCCTGGCACGGCGGCTGAGCGACTGCTGCAGCGGGACGGCAGTGCCGGCGACGCCTCCGCCGAACTGCCCGAAGTCGTGTTTGACGAACAGCTTGCGCGCCAGCATGGCCGCGGCGCGCGGCTGGTCCGCTATCAGGCCAACCCGCGCGAGAACTGGGGGCCGATGAACCGTGCAAAGGGCCATTAGACGGAGCTACGTAAGCGTCACGTGCCGACCCCGCGGTAAGCTGCTCCAGAGACCAAACGAGCAAAGACCGGTCGCACAATTGCGCCATCGGGCCCTCTGGGCTTACGAGGATTATCTTACTTTGAGAGTGGCCGGTCGTGCCTGCCTGGAACACGGCGGTTCGCGGTCTCTCTACTCCTGCTCGGAACTAGGCGGACAACAAGAATATTGGTCTTTCCTCTCTGCCTGCTCCTTTCTCTCCCGTTGTCGCTGTGCTGCGTGCTTTCTGACTCGAACTCGCGCTCTGGGCTTATACGCCCCCACCCCGTTTCCCCATGCCGACGAATACGCCGTATGTCCAGGCAGCAGACCCGACTCCTGTCGCATCTGCTGCTACCTATGGCAACGGCGAGCTGGCCATCTCGGCCGATGGGTCTGCATCGTCATCGCAGCCGCTGCGTGTGCGCGACGACGAGATTGTCGCGATCCTGAAGCCGTCGGCACTCGGCGCTGGTTACCGCGTGGTCTGGTTGCGCGGGACGTCCCCCGACGCGATCGACACGACCGATACGGCCGACACGACCGCGCCCTGGAAGCTGCACAATTGTCTGCTGGCCGAGACGGCCGTCGATGGCCTGCCTCCGACTCTGCTCGACCGCCACCTGCTAGCCGACGTGCCGCTGGCCGAATCCACGTCGCCGCTGCATGTTGTCGTGTCAACACGGTCTGGCGTCGGCCAGGCCCAGGCCGTGTACGACGCCGTCCTCTCGCCTCTGCTCGCACTCCTTGGCCTTCATCCAGCCGGCGAAGACGACAAGGACGACGGCCAGTTGCACGACAAGACCTACTCGCTGCTCGTCACCAGCAGCTCGCGGTCCGTCTACGAGCTGGCCGAGACCCTTGCCCCTGCCGCCGGACACCCTCCCGCCACCGTCATCCTGCTCAGCGGCGACGGCGGCGTGGTCGACCTGCTCAACGGCGTCCCGGCCGGCGACGACGCAACTGGCCGTCCTGCCGTGGCCCTGCTTCCTCTCGGCACCGGCAACGCCCTGTTCCATTCGCTGCATCGAACCCGGTCCGCGTCCGAGCCGTCGCCGGCCCCCCTCGTCCTCGGCCTGCGCACGCTTCTGCGCGGCCGCCCGGCACCGCTGCCCAACTTTGAGGCCTCGTTCGCGCCCGGCTCGCATCTTGTCAGCGGCAACGACGACGACGCGGCTGCTCCGACTGTCTCGCTTCTGCGCGGCGCCATTGTCGCGAGCTACGGCTTCCACGCCCAGCTCGTGTGGGAGAGCGACACGCCCGCGTACCGACAGCACGGCGCCAAGCGCTTCGGCATGGCCGCGCAGGAGCTGCTCAAGACTGCGCACGCCTACGCCGCAGACGTCCAGACCACCGCCGCCGGCACCGCCGCCGGCACCGCCGAGTCTCGGCCGCTGCACACGCCCGGCAACCGCTTCAGCTACGTGCTCGCCACGCTGGTGTCCAATCTCGAAAAGACCTTTACCATCTCGCCCGACAGCCGGCCCCTCGACGGCCAGCTCCGTCTTGTGCACTTTGGCGCCATCGGCGGCCAGCGCACCATGGAGGTCATGATGGCCGCCTACAACAACGGCGCCCATGTGGGCATGCGCTGGGATGCTGACGCGGTCGGCTACAGCGCCATTGACGATCTGACCGTCACGGTCCACGAGTCCGACCCCCGTTGGCGGAAGATGTACGTTATCCCCAGAGCCACTGAGCGCTCGCACGTCTGCTGACATGCTAGGTGCATCGACGGAACCATTGTCGAGGTCCCACAGGACGGATGGATGCGCGTCCGCAAGGCTGCCCAGCCGGTCCTGCAGGTCCTTGTGGACGCGGCTCACGCTAGTAATGATTAGGCGACTGAATTGATTCCGCATTGGCAGCCTGTCTCGCCTTTTTCTACTACCGAGAGCCCCCTTTTCCCAACCAATGCCCGTCTGCTGCGCCGCGCCCAAACACCAAACGCCATCCGCGATGCTACTCGCTGCTCGCCGTGCCGGAGCTGGTCTCCGGATTCGGATAGTTATAGGCCGCCACGGCGATGCTGATGTACACAATCACACACAGCACGCCCTCGAGGTAGTTGCTCTTCTGGTCGCGCAGAAAGTTGCCAATGGTGATGATGGCCAGGATCAGCACGGCAATGTCAAACAGCTCAAAGTCCAGGCCCATGGGCCGGTGCAGGCCCCAGCCGACGAGCACGACCAGCGGCCCGTTGAACATGGCGGTCTGCAGCGTGGCGCCCAGCACGTGTGACAGCGCAAAGTTCATCTGGTTGTCCCAGGCCTCGTCGATGGCCGTCAGGTGCTCTGCCGCCTTTTCCACCAGCGGCACCAGGATCAGGCCCATGAACGCGTCCGACACGCCTCGCTCCACGATAAAGTCAATCTCCTCCACGAGCGACAGGGCAATGACCGTCACCAGCGCCACCGACACCGTCAACGCGACGATGCACTCGGTCATAGTGAAGCGCGCGTGCTCGTGGCCGGCCGTCGAACCGGCCGCCGTGGCCGTGGTCGAGCCGTCGGCCTCGTGGCCTTGGCCGCGCTCTTGGGCGCCATGCTCGCGCACCCAGGCCTCGTCGCCCTCGAAAATGGTCTCGTAGATGCCGTGGTGCGATCGCGTCTGGAAGTAAATGTAGATGACATAGGAGACGACCAGCAGGATCGCCGACACCCGGGACACGTTCAGCGTCTTCGTCGCCAGCTCCTCCGCCGACAGAGTGCCTTCGGAGAGCGTATGGTAGAACACGGTCGGGACGGCCAGAGCGAAGCCACTGCAGATGCTCTCTGTCAGTTCACAGCTCTCTCTGAAGGGGACGTTGCGTTGGGGGTGGGGCTCTCGTACGCGGTGAGCAGCAGTCCGGTTCCGGCCTCGCTGACGGTCTCGCTGAACGTCTGCTCCTCGCGGAACACGCCGCCCACAAAGAAGCACAGGCCGAGACACAGCAGCATGGTGGCCAGGATGGAGCCGAGAATGGCCGCCTGGATGACGGCGTAGTGGCCGCGCTTGAGCAGCACGTGGAAGAGCACAATCTCGACAATCGACCCGACCAAGGTCTCGGTCAGGATGCCGAGCACGTGCGGCACCTTGTGTGCCAGCTCCTGGCCGGCGAAGCCGATCATGTTGGCACACGGCACCATGGCCATGTAGGAGAGGATGAAGACGACCAGATGGTTGCGTGCCGAGTCCTCTAGGGCGTAGCGGCAGGCGATGGCCGCCGGCACCACGGGCCAGAGCACGTTGACGGCCGCGGAGACCTTGCTGGACGACCGGAACGCGATGCGGAGGAAGCGGACCGGGTGGAAGCCCGACCGGCCGCTGTCGCCCTCCTTGCGGATGCGGAAGCGCATGTGCTTGTGTTTCGGCTGGGCCACTTTGGTCGCCGTCCGTTTCATGGCCGCGCTGGCCGCTGCCGCTCCGGAGCCACGGCCTGCCGCAGAGGCGGCCACGTCGCCCTGGTGGACCGGCAGCGCCATCGGACGGGCGGCCGCCTTTTCGTGGTCGCCGCTCTCCGTGGCCGAAGAGCTCGCGGGCGTCCGTCGGGTCGCCATCGCGCGAGGGTGAAGATATTCTGAAAAGCTGGGAAACAAGAGGCGGATCGGATGGCGGCGATCAGACTGGGAAAAAGCGCAATGCAAACGACAAGATGCAAAATGGGCAGGGAGACGTCGCGCCCCTCAGCCCACGTCTGAAATGAGAGCCATCTGCGCGGCGGTGCCCAGCCAGCGGACGAGGCTTGGCACCCCCTTCCAATTCTCGAATTTGTGCCGTGGCTTGGCCTTGGCAGCGTCTCAAGTGGAGAAAAACACGAAAAAGCCCCAGCCGACAACAGCTGAGCAGCAAATAAGCGACACGATTCGTGTATTCCGAATGTGCGTTGTCAATGGCAGGTCGCCCAACCGCTGAGTACTTGTACAAGTAGTACAGTAGGTGCGGTTTCTTGAGCCTGCTACCGTCGTACGCTTTGCACTACATTGCACTACCTTGCTCCTTGACGCTTTATTGCTAATTCGACTACTCGGTATTAGTATTCGCCCCCAGATGGTGCCTGCCCCAGGAAATGGAAGAATAGGTCATTTGTGGACTCCCATGGGGGGGGACATTTGGGGGGTCCTAATACGCTAGCAATTGCCAAGCGGCGCGATCCGCTGGCCAAGCGCTGATGCATGACTAAGCGAGATGACGACCCGTGCGCGTACGCGTACTCGGTATTCAATACCGCCAGATGGCATCGGCCATGGCGACCACCTGGGCCATTTCGCGGACGTCGTGCACGCGCACGATGTCGGCGCCGCCCTGGACGGCGGCGGCGACGGTGGCGGCGGTGCCCCAGACGCGTTCGGCGGGCGTGGCGACGCCGGTGGTGCGGCCGATGAAGCTCTTGCGGCTGGACCCGACGAGCCAGGGCAGACCGTCGAGGCCGGGCCAGGCGCGCAGCGCGTCGAGGTGGCGGAGGACGTCAATGTTCTGGTCGCCGACCTTGGCGAAGCCGAGCCCGGGGTCGAGCACGATGCGCCAGCGCCGCACGCCGGCGTCTTCGGCGGCGGCCACGCGGGCGAGCAGCTCCGAGGCCACGGCGGCGACCAGGTCGCGGGCCTGTGTGGCGGCGGCGCCGCTGCCGTAGCTGTTGAGCTGGCTCATCGTGGCCGGCGTGCCGCGCATGTGCATCAGACACACGGTGGCGCCCAGCCGCGCCATGGTCGGCAGCATGGCCGCGTCCATGTCGCCGGCCGACACGTCGTTGATCATGTCCGCCCCCGCCGCCACCACGGCCTCCGCCACCGCCGCCCGGTACGTGTCCACGCTAATGGCCACGCGGGTCTGGCGGCCGGTGTCGTCGCTGCGTTCGGCTGGGTACTCGCGCCGGATCCGCTCCACCGCCGGCACCACCCGCGCCAGCTCCTCCGCCAGCGACACCTCCGGCCGCCCCGGCGCCGTCGACTGCCCGCCCACGTCAATCACCGCCGCGCCGTTGCGCACAAAGCCGTGCACCGTCTCCGCCAGCGTGTCCAGCGCCGTGGGGCCCGCCGCCGAGTGCGTCCCGCCGTCCGAGAACGAGTCCGGCGTCACGTTGAGAATGGCCATGACCCGCGTCCGCCGCGCCGCCCGCAGCGCCTGCAGCGGCTCCTGCGCCGCCCCGAGCGGCGTCAGCGTCGTCAACGGCTCGGCCGCCGGCGGCAGCTCGTTGAGATAGTCCTGCGCCAGCTTCCACGGCCGAGCCGAGTCCAGCGCAATCGTCGGGGCAATCCTGGCAAGCATCAGCATCAGCATCAGCATCAGCACCAGCAAAACAGCGGACCAGCCACCCCTTGCTTGCCAAATGGACCTACTGCACAAGCGGCCGCAGCACAAACTCCCGCTCGGCCATGCCAATGTGCGGAACCGTCAGCCGCTCGCTCTCCACCTTCTCGTCGCCGTACAGCAGCACGTCCAGGTCAATGTTGCGCGGGCCCTTGTCGATCAGCTTGCGCCGCCCCAGGCTCCGCTCAATGTCCTGCAGCTGGTCCAGCAGCGCCAGCGGCCGCAGCTCCGTCTCCACCTCGCACACCCCGTTGGCAAACTTGGCCTGCTCCAGCACATACATCGGCTCCGTCTCCCACAGGCTGCTGGTGCGCCGCACGCGGATCCCGCGCCCGTCCATCTCCCTGCACGCCTTTTCAATCCACCCAATCCGGTCGCCCATGTTGCTGCCGAGCGCAATGTACGCCTTGACCTTTTTGGGGGCCGTCGTGGCCCCCGACTGGCAGCATGGCGCCGCACGTGCCGCCGTGGGCGTGAAAGCCCCCGGCCTGTCTGCCGACCCCTGTGACCCCTGTGACCCCTGTGACCCCTGTGATGACGACGCCATCGCTGCGGGCCCAAAGAGTACCCGGGCAGCCGACTGCCAGCGAAGCTGCCGGACCGGAGCGCGGAACTGGGACCACGGCCGAGCCGCAAAGCCTATGCGAATTCGTACAGCGGCGGCAGCAGGCGAGAGGACAGCCGGCATGGCGCAGCGGCCTCGTTGCGTTCAGGGTACGGAGTGCGTCGCGGTGTGGCTGCCGGCAAGGGTCGTCGAACGCGGCATGGTCACGGCGAAAAGAAGGGAGAAAATGGGAGAAAAAAAGACGATAGCAAATCCTGCATTGTGATTGGCTGGATTCGCAAAGGCGCGGTCTGGATCCGAAGCGCTGCTCTTCTCTCCATGACAGGAGAACATGGCTGCGACAATCGGTATGCAAAGTGGCAGCACAATGCATTCGCAACAAGAAACGCACTCGGAATACGCAGAGGCCAATGTGGCGCGTCGTGCAGCCCGGCTGCATGCAACAACGTCCCGCGCCTGGTCTCTCGGAACCATGCCACTGTAGCCGCCGTCACATGACGCGCTGACACGTCGGCAGCCGCGCCCTGTTGGCTTAGGTAACGCAACGCCCGCCACTGCCTCTGTAGACGTGCCTCGGCACCAGTCCGGCTGACCCAGCGACCCCTCATCCCCCGGACTCTGGGCCACCCATTAGCCCCAGTGTCGTTTAGCGCAGTTGGCCGCGCGAGCTTGGGGGGCCCTCTTGCCTTCGGGAGCTGTAGGTGGCTTTTGCGCGACCTCGGCATTCGCCAGCATGTGCCCGTAAAAAAGCTGGAGCCTTCATAAGTTGGCTCCCAAGCACAACCGTACTTGCTCCAACACTCCGCCGTCGTCTTGTCCCATTCACCCCGTCGTCCTCGTCTCCTCGTCTCAGCGTCTCGTCTTCTCTCCGTCTCGTCTTCTCACCGTCTCGCCTCACTCCTCATCTCGACCGCTCTTCACCATGGCTTCTCCTCGTGCGCCTCTCCCTCTCCTGCTGCTGCGCGTCCTCCACTAACCTGTCTCCCTCTCAGAGAAAATCCGCACCCCGATCACCGATCTTTTCAAGATCAACCACCCCGTCCTGCTGGCCGGCATGAACGTCGCCGCCGGCCCCCAGCTGGCGGCGGCCGTCACCAATGCCGGCGGTCTCGGCGTCATCGGCGGCGTCAGCTACACGCCCGAAATGCTCCAGGAGCAGATCGACGAGCTCAAGAGCTATCTGGTCGACAAGAGCGCCCCCTTTGGCGTCGACCTGCTGCTCCCGCAGGTCGGCGGCAGCGCCCGCAAGACCAAGTGTGTACCTCCCACTCCGTCTCTCTTTCTTTTGGCGGTCCTCCTAACCGCCACAGCTACGACTACACCAAGGGCAAGCTGGACCAGCTCGTTGACGTCATCATCTCGTCCGGCGCCAAGCTCTTTGTCTCCGCCGTCGGCGTCCCGCCGCGCCACGTCGTCGAGCGCCTGCACAAGAACGGCATCCTCTACATGAACATGATCGGCCACCCCAAGCACGTGGCCAAGTGTCTCGAGCTCGGCGTCGACATCATCTGCGCCCAGGGCGGCGAGGGCGGCGGCCACACCGGCAACATCCCCACCACCCTCCTCATCCCCGAGGTCGTCCGCCGCTGCCAGGGCCACAAGTCGCCCCTCTCCGGCGGCCCCGTGCTCGTCGTCGCCGCCGGCGGCATCCACAACGGCGAGCTGCTCGCCGCCTCGCTCATGATGGGCGCCTCGGCCGTCTGGGTCGGCACCCGCTTCATCCTCACCGACGAGGCCGGCGCGCCCGAGTCCCACAAGGAGGCCGTGCGCACCGCCGGCTTCGACGACACCATGCGCACCCTCATCTTCACCGGCCGTCCCCTGCGCGTCCGCAAGAACGCCTACATTGAGAACTGGGAGACCGAGCGCCAGGACGAGATGAAGGAGCTCACCTCCCAGGGCAAGCTGCCCTACGAGGCCGACCTCGACAAGCTCCTCTCGGGCGACACCGAGACCCTGCCCACCGGCCTGGCCGAGGGCGCCGGCGCCGGCGGCGACGAGGCCGAGCACACCGACATTGACGATCTCATGGACGAGTACCGCCCCTACCTCATGGGCCAGTGCGCTGGCGCCGTCAACGAAAAGAAGTCGGCCAAGGGCGTTGTCGACGAGCTGGTCGACGATGCTGCCGTCCGTCTGGCACAGGGCGCCAAGCTGGTGGCCAAGCTGTAAAGCGCGCCGCCCTGCGCGACGAGGTGTACGATGAACCCGGCTCTTGGTTAGGCGTAGTCTCCGTTTTGTATACAGCTTGTAAAAATTGGAAATCTTGGCCGCAAGCCCATGTCAACGTCTATTTTCTATCAGCAAACTATCGGCTGTGCTTTATTATTTTGAAAGCCATTTTGATCTTGTGCCTCCTTTCCGTTCTTTGGATCCTCCTCGGGCGTAAGCAAATAACCAATCCAAACACCGCGCATGAGTTCGTGAAACGTTGCGGTGAGCGCAAAGCCAGGGTAGAGACGACGGGAGTGTAGCAATACAAAAAACGTCGCAGAAAAAAAAAAAAAAGGCAACGACTGAACAAGAGGAAAGCGACGGGCCTGACCACGGCCCCAACAGGAACAATGCCATCACACAACGCCTCTCCCACTCCGTCTAGCCCTCAGTTGCCCAGGTAATTCCGGATTGCGCCTTGCAGCTTTGTCGCCCCCACGCCCAGCGCCTGCGTCAGGTTGTCAATGTCGTCGCCCGCTGTGATGCCAAACTTGCGGATAAAGTCCTTGGCCGCCGTCTCCAGGTCGCCGTACTCCTCCTCAATCTCTTCGTCCGGCCGCCCAAAGTACGCGTTCGACGAGATCGACGTCGCGCCCTCGAAGCCCTGCAGCCGCTGCTTGGCCTCGCCCTGCGCATTCGAGTCGTACGTGCCTTTGCCAAAGTACTCGTCCGACGAGATCGCCTTTTGGTTGCCAAACTTGCTGCGTGCAAACTTCTCGTCATCTACTCTCCTGTCAGCCAAACTTGTGCACGCCGCAGGAACTGTGCGAGGCTCACCGTCAGACGACTTGATCGGACCCACCGACCCAAACCCGCCCACGCTCTTCTTCGCCGACGATGCCGCCGCCGCCCGCCCGCCCACCTGGCCGAACCCTAGCCGGCCCATGCCCATGCCCAACCGTTCCATCTCCGACGCCGACTTCTCGCGCGCATGCGACGGCCCCCCGCGCACAGGGCTGACTGGCGTCGGCGACACAATCGCCTTTCCTGCCGTCTTGGCCACAACCTTCTCCTCCTCCGCGTGCGGGTCGTAGCCCAGCTTCTCGATGCGCTCGGCCTCCTCCTTGGCCTTCTTCTCCGCCTCGTCAAAGTCGATCACATCCGCCGTCACCTTCTTGACACCCAGCTTGGCCACCTTCTTGGCGCCCAGCACGTTGGCTTTCCGGGCGCCTCCGACCGTCGTCTTCTTAAGAGCGGCCGAATGCGTTATGCGGCTAACGGCCGGCTTAGCCGCCGAGTCCGATCCGCTGCCCGCGAGTGGCGACGTCGAGCGCGCTGCGCCGTCCTTGCTGCCGGTGCTGAGAAAGGGCGGGGGCGTGCGGCCAACGACAGGCGGTGTAGCCGTGCGCGAGATCGGCGGAGTCGGCTTCTTGATGCTGGGCTTGTCCCACGACGAGAAGAAATCGTCCTCGGGCTCGCCACCGGCAGCGCTGGAGCCCTCCGTCGCGTCTCCGTCAACGACAACCTCGCCGGGGTACCTAGCATGAATAAGCAACGTGTCGCAATAGGTGGCCAGACAGGGAAGAGTCCTACTCTCTGGCGTCCCGCGCGGCGCGCTTCTTGAGCTCCTCCTTATACTTAGTCGCCGCAGCAGACTGGTACTTGGTCTTGGAGTCCTTGCTGTTGAGGGCCGCAGATCCGCCGTTCTGCTGGAAGAACCGGGTGGCCGAGTCATTGCCACCTACCTTCATGACGCGCAGCTGGTCCCATTGCCATTCTTGTAGTCCCGTCAGCTCAAACAGCTCAAACAGCATGTGTAGCACGGGGCAGTAGAGCACTTACGGTCCAGATTGGTCGAGCGGACAAACGAAATGTGCACACCGAGGTTGCGGTGGTTGGCGGAACAGTCGAGACAGAGATAGATGCCGAATGGGACCGACGTCCACGTGGGATTCTTCTGACCGCAGTCGAAGCAAATCTGCGACCCTTAGCATCCGACCACAGAGGGCAATCATTGGCCATCACTACGGCGGGCTGTGACCTACCTTGTTGGCCGGCTTGGACTTGAGCTTCTCAAAGATATGCAGCGATTGCTGCTTCGTCGCGAGGCCGCTCATCTTGTCGCTTCGGTCAGAGTCGCTGGCGGTAGGATATGCTGTTATTTCGTCAACGCGTCGCGTGCAGGTGAAAAGACAGCGACGCTGGTAGGTGCACGGACAGATATGTCGTCACGGCGCGCAGACAGGGATTAATGATGTCGTGGCGAAAGGACAACTTCGCGATGTGGCATTTATTGTATTAAATGCCAGTTGGAAGGCGCACCCCCCCTCCTGTTCCGGAGCGCCCCTTTAGTGGAGGTATATCATGTAATCCCCGATATAGCAATAATCGCTCCGATAAAACGATTCTCCCAGAGTGGACTAGCTCGCATCACCGTTTTACCGATTCTAACCTCGAGCAACGCCCATGAGCTACGAGACCACAGCACGGTCCAAGCTATCCGCAAACCCACTGCCCCCCGCGCCCGACGAATCCCAGGCCGCCGATTAAAGATCTACCACACAATGGCGCCACAACGAATCTGCTCCATAGCCGTCCAGACGGCCACCGCGTCTGCCAGGCAGAGCCGGCACAGCTTTGCCTTCTCCCCGCAGCTGTGCTCACCAGCCTCGACCTCCCCCCGTTCTTCCAGTCGCGTGTGCGCCAGGGCGTCTCTTTTTCCGACTCGTGGCTATGCGACACATCACCAGGCCTCGCAGGCCTCGTCCTCTACCTCCTCTACCTCCTCGTCCAAGTCCTCTTCGGCCACCCGGCGAAGGGCTGTCACACCCTTCAATGACGATGGCCGTGTGCCCTGGTCCGACCTGTCAATCAACGAGAAGACCGGGAGAGCCGCCCAGCAGTCGTTCAATTTCGGCATGGTCATAGTCGGCGTTGTATTGACGGTAGGTAGCTGTCCAGTCGGCCAGGCTGCGCTCTCCGCAAGTGCTAATTTTCCTTAGGGTGGTGTCGTTTACTTCCTCTACACTGAAGTCTTCTCGCCCAATAGCAAAGTGTCTACCTTCAACCGGGCTGTGACCCGCATCAGGGCCGACCAGCGGTGCACCGCCGTGCTTGGTGACGGAGAATCTATCGCCGCATATGGACAGCAGACGTGGAACAAATGGCAGCGAGCGCGCCCTATCGCGTATGTCTCATCTTTATCATACACTGCCCTTGGAACCATACGCTGACCTAGCCTCCTCCTCCACAGGTCGACCATACAAGCTGATGCACAGGGCATTGAGCATATCGTCATGAACTTCAATGTCGAAGGCTCCCGAGCAAAAGGTGTAGCCTACCTCCACATGGTGAAACCCCCCGGTCGAGACGAGTTCGCCTTCCGGTACTTTTACGTGGATGTCCCAGGACATGACCGGATCTATCTGGAGAGGTCAGAGAGGGGAGACCACATAGGAGAGGGCAAGAAGTCGACCTTGTTTGGCATAAAATGGTCATAAGGTTGTCAAAATATTGGGCGTCACCCATTCACAATGTCGCTATACGCACCCACCCTCCCCTGCAGATACTGCGTGCAAGAATTGATGTTTCTGGCCCCTACAGCTCTCTGCATAGTGCATCCTGGCCGTCTATCCATTTCGGCGGCGTCCAAGTGGCTTATCACTCGCATCTTTACCTTGAATTCCTCCAACACGGATACAACAGTCGGCCATCACCCGCTATCGTCATGAAAAAATCGTGTCATGTCCAAGGAGCAGGGTCGCTCTCAGTCCTACTTTATATGAACACATCGCTGTCCATCTTACCTAGCCACTTGTTCATTTGGGCGTACTTTTCCTCGAACGTCTTCTCCAGGCGCTCACATACGAGCCATATCGGATCGTTTTTCCTCCAGTAGGTGTACACATTCGCGAATATCTGTCGTATATCCGCAGCGTACTCCTCTTCAGATCGATACCGACCTTGGTCAAGATTGCTTTTGATAGTAGACAGGTCCATAGGTCGCTTGATCTTTTCGAAGTAGTCGGGGATTCCTTCAGCTGTCGGGTCCACGGCATCTCTGAATGGGCCAACCAGGCGTGTCCAAAAGCCTTTGCGGATGGGTCAGCGATGAGCTCTAATCGGTAGGTTCACCATATCTTACCTGGCCCAGAGAGCATACGATTGGTGAGGTCGGAGCAGAACTTCAGCTTCTGGCTCGTACTGAACGTGTCTGCGTTCGCAGAGCTGATTCGCTTCTTAGGCACCATTCGTTGTGTCGGAAGTGAAGTTCTGGCCTGTTTCTTGCTACCTGCGCCGGCAATCCCTCCTGCTGTAGAGGCCGAAGTCGCCTGTGCCGGAGGGTAAAACTCGGCATATCGCGCCCGCTTTGAGGTCGGCGACAGGCCCCGATCGCCACTACCGCTGCTATAATCCGCAGCCGCGACATCGTCGGCACCGTCCAAGTAGTGTATGTTCTTCTTGGGCCCATCGTCACTAGCCGAGGCCGCCCCTGTTCCCGGTGCGGCTAGGAAGCCGTCTCCGTAAGAGCTCATCGCAACGACGAGTTCGCTGAGGAGCTCCTGCGGCAGAGACCGGGCAAACTCTGAGCGCTCCTGACTGGACCGAAGATACTCGGCCGCCCAAGAGAGCAGCATCTGCCGGATGGAGGATCCCGCGGGCGTGTCTTTCCAGACCTGGACCAGTAACGGCGTATCCGGGATGGAGCGGGTAGCGCGCTTGTATTCAGCCATGGCCTCGAGAGTACGCTTGCAGAGGCCGTCGACGCCAAGGCTATGGCCGAGCTTCCAGATGCTAACGAGTACATCATACGAAGGCATGCGATCGGTGTTGGCGGTGACGTCACCCGTGTAGAGAAAGTGTTGCGCATGTGCAAAGACTTGGACGGGTGTTTCGGGCAAACGAACGACGTGCTCTACAGCATCCTCGGCGTCCTTGTTGAAGTGTCTGCGAAAGTAGAGGCATCTGGAGCACAAAAAGTCCTTTTGGATGCCAAAGGGCTTCTCATCGGGGCCGACGAGAATAATGACAAAAATGGGGTGAGGGTCTCTGGCAAGTCATACTTAGTATACAAATCGAAAGGGAAAGTCGGATGAGTGGGATACGTACAGCCATGAGAACTCGTTTGCCTCGGCAGCGCTGTCCGTACTCGTGTCAGCCACGGGCGTTTTAAGGCCCTCGGGAGAGATACTGGTGCCCATTTGGTCACTTTATTCACCGCTTTCGGGGCAGAGAGTGAAATCGTTAGGTCTTCGTTGTGGTCAGTAAATTTTGAGCGCGAAAATTTGACGGGCGGAATGTTGCTATGCGAATGAAATTGCACTCAGATCAGGATTCAGAATGAGGTCATGCAGTGCTTAAAATGAGACGGCCAAACGAGGTCGCAATATGCTAATCACATGTTTTCGCCCAGCTGAAATGCTGCTATCCCAATTCGTCATCACATGAGGGAGCAAATGTATGCGAAACAGCAGTTGAAAATATACAAATGCGCTGCAATTCGGGAGTCGCAGAAGCAGGTCGACCCTCACAAAACATATGGAAGCCAGTGCAGGAACGGGGCGTCATTACCTTTATCAGCCTTTGATAGATAAAGGGGAAGAAGAGGATGAAAACTCTCAGAAATGAAACGTCGAGGAGTCGAAAGAAGATGACAATGAGGATGAAGAAATAGTACAGCAGTTGGTGGGTATGACACGCTCAAGCGGTCGAAACAGAAGATGGTTTCAATTGAGAAGGGTCGATTCACAAAAAAGAGCCAAGCGTTTGAAAGTCTCGCCGGGTAAATGATGGACATTCAAGAGGCAAGGGCGATGAAAGAAGCGGCGAGTCAGACACGCGAGAGAAAATTGCCGTTCGCAGGGGCCACTGAAAACCCCGACGCTGAACAGCCCAGTGTCAGCCGTCCTGCTCAGCTCACCTTTTTCTACCCTCTTACAGCATTGCCCCAATCCGCGATGAGAACTCACTGAAATAGGTATTTGCGACAACAGCGGCGCGATTATCATCTCAATTGCGTCTCACACGGGGATTTACCACGGCTTTCTCGAGTTTCTCACCTCTCTTTCTGGTAAATGTCCGACAAGGTCTTGAGACAATTTATATGACAAAAGATCCACCGTTAGTTCCAGAAGCAGCAACGAGGGGTTGAGTTAGGCAAAGGACGTTTAGCCCTTGTTTGAGCGCTGAACAGACATGCGACAGCATATCATGGCAATGAACGCCGTGCTGGTCTCTCGTTTCACCACTGTATGTTAGGTAAGATACAGCGGCCCCTAGTGCGCATAGCGCTGCGTCTTGAGCACTGCTGGAATGGCCCCAATTCGACATCAAATCGTCGACGTGGAGCAAGGTACGGGTAAGCTGCGCGCAGCGCCCACACTACTTGTACGGAGTAAGGGTACCATAGAACAGCAACCCACCCGCTTCAGTCCACGATGGGGACTGTACTGGTGGAAGAGGCCTACGTAATGCAATTCGCCGTTATGGCGTGTAGGACAGTCCGCTGCGGCAGGTCTGAGGGCTGAAAGACTGGCATTCCAGGAAGATGTGCCCAAAGACCAAGGCCGCCTCAAAGTAAGTATGGATATCAAGGACAAAGGGCCGCGCGAGCTAGGCAATATGGCAAGGAAATCTACGAGTACCATTACTCGTATAACCCCAGACATCACGATGGCGAAATCGCCACAGGGACATGGCCAAAGGCGGGCCAGGCCAACTAGTGGTGACAACGTAAGATACCGGCAGCGGTGTGTGGGGTATTACTACGAGTGCTCCGTAAGATACCTCGCTGTCGTGACTAAATCTCCTTACTCCGTAGTTAAGAGAAGAGCCGCATCGGGGCATTCGCGAACTGCTGACGCGGCGACAGAATTGGCAATTTAAAAGAAGTGCTATTCCACTCTGATGGACACCGCCATCACCCGCACGGCAAGATTACGTCGTACCTGATGGGCCACTAAGCGACTCCATAACCGTTGCTTCTAGATCCGATTCCATGCCCCACGAAGCCCTACGCCTGCATTCCGAGTTTCCCGAAATGTCTCAGAAGAATATGCACAATATTAGGTTTGTGCATACCTGGACATTGCTCAGCTGGATCGAGAGGGGGTACGAGTACAGACGGTGTGGCATAATATGGCCGGATAACATGGTCGCACGCCAGGTACGTCGAATGGACATCTCCTGTAAAGCTGCGTCTACGACACAAGACAGCCTCTCCTCACATAGCACAATAGCAGTGTAACCAGGGCTATGAGCAAAATCAGATGCTATATTTTCTTATTATTCCGAAACCAAGACAGATCACCAGACATGCAGCCGCAAGAATTAGAGTTATACAAGGCATGCCCCGTAGATGGAGAAGAAATCGTGAAAGAGCTGAAGAAGTGGCAAAAAGTAGACAGGGCACCCAATTGCCTGTGGTATAAAATGGTAAAAAAGTCCAGGAACAAGGGCGGATATGTTTGCCTTGAGTGCGGCAGCCCAAGTACATTGCTCGAGGCGAGACGTGAGTTAAAAACATAGATTGAGAATCGTACTAAGTGAGGAGCCAACTCCTCGGCCTGCTGTGCATGAGGGGAAAATGGTGTCTTCGATCCAGAGTAACATCCGACAGAGCGCATAAAAGGGGTATATGGTGGTGGGGAAGTCGGGGAGGTCGGGAAGTAGGGGACGCCGCAGGTTGTAGGGTTGTAAACAATGTGTCATCTGTCTCGTAACTCGTGGCTGTCGCGAAAGAATGGTTATGCGTGCTGCCTTACAGCATCACCGCATAGGCGAGGGCCACCAGAGCGGCCATTGCAGCGACGGGCTGGACTGCACGGGCGCCGCTGACAGGCACCACGGTGGACGTGGTGGACGCGGTAGCCTGGACGGCGGTGTACGTGGCATTGCCGGCGGCGTCGCTGGCGGCGGCGGTGTACTCGGATGCGGCCGTGCACGTCGTCGTCGTGTAGCCGGTAGACTTGACGGACACGGTCGTGCTGCTCGTGCCATTGCCAGAGACGAATGGCGCAGCCGAGACGGACGACGAGGAGGTGCTGCTGGACGAGGAGGTGCTGCTGGACGAGGACGAGCTGCTGGACGAGGACGTGCTGACAGCCGAAGAGGACGACGACGAAGAAGAAGACGACGACGAAGAGCTTGACGACGAGGAAGAGGATGAAGAGGACGAAGACGAGGACGAGGTCGTGGTCGGCACAGACGAGGTGGACGTAGAGCTGGGCGCGGCGGTGGAAGTGGCAATCTCAGAGGACAGACTGCCGGTCACGCCGTACGAGGCGGCGCACTCGGCGAGGGTCTGGCCCTCGGGGCAGCAGATGGTCTCGCCGCCAGCAGCAGCCGTGCAGTAGTAGCCGGAATCACACGAGTCTAAACAGAAAGAGGTCAGCGGGACGGTTCGCTCCAAGAGGATGTCTGGATTGCGCGAGGAGACGTACTGCCAGAGTCGTCGGGGCAGCATGACTGGGTGGCCGTGTTATAGCAGTGGATGGCGTTGTCGCTCGAGGGGCAAGTCGCATAGCCGCCGCCGCAAGCCTCGGCGCAACTGTTGCCCAGACCGCACGAGGATTGTGTCGGCGAGTAGCCGTCGCTGCTGCGGCCAACGAGGCCGAACATGTCGCGGATGGACATGATCTTGATAGCCTTGTACGGAGTTGGTTCGGCGACTACCTGCGAGGCGGCGGCCAGAATGGCCACGGCGGCCGAAGACTTGAAGAGCATTGCGAAATATTTCCCAAAGGCTGTTGTGGGGGCGGATTGACGTGGTAGCGAGGAAGTTCTCGTAAAAGAAGGCAGCAGAAACTGAGAAGCGTGGTGGGAGGCAGAAAACGAATGGCGCGAGTATGGAATACTCTTGGAAACGAATGGCGACAAGGAACGGAGGAAGAAAGTGAGGCCAAAGACAAGGGAACGAGACGGCTAAAAAGAGCGCGCAGGATGGGCGGCGGCACTCGGAAAGGGGAGCGCAAAGCGCAACGCAACACCCAAAACAATATAACAACGCCCCACACGCGACTATGAGGGCACGGCTCAAAAAGTGGGTCTCGTGGTCAGGCCCAGTCTCCTTAATTTCGCGAGATGGGCCACGACAGAGAGTGAGATAAGGTGCTAATCCTAGGGCAGCTTTGCGGCCGGGGGACACGCGGTGCGTTCTGATCGAATCAACCAAAAAAAAATTACTACGGTGAGCTCGTGTGACCGGTTACTCGTGTACGTCGTACGTGTCAATTTTTCCTTTTTGAAAAAAAAAAAAAGTCGCCCAGCATTCTGCAAGCGTAAGACTCGTGCAACACGATCGCCGGCGGCCAAAACCGGTAACTGCCCATCCCGTGTCTGCAAGGCCCAGCGGCTGCTCAAGCCATGTCTCTGATTGCTGTAGGGTGGTCGCAGCCAATGAGGGGACATGGGTACCTTGCAGCCAGGGAGACTGCCAAAGTTGGGGATTGAGCCGGCAGATCTTGAATCTCATTGGACTGTCGGCTGCCAGGCCCACCCAACCGTTGGCTCTAGACGAAACGAGTTTGGCGACATCTACTTGTAGGGAGCCCCGTTGATTCTAATATATCGCCTCCGAATTGAGTTACGGGCCTGTGTACAATCAGTACATTAAAAAGCTGAAAAGTACTTCACATGTAAACTTTGCTACTGGCCTATCTTGGGCTATTACACGTACTCCGTATGCTCTGAAAACATCGCCTGCGCAACCTTTACCCCTTAAGTCTACTGTCTACGCAACCTCTGCGTCTTGTATATTTATGCTGAGCTTTTTACAGCTACACTTACCTACAATATCAATAAGACAGACAGCGAGCTCTAGATTATCGTAGCTAGACACAGTTGTCGAAGATATACACCCAAGGTACTGTAAGGAAGCGAGGGAGAGATCTAGCGCAGCGTAGTACGAATAGACACGTTCTAATAGCGCAGTGTACGAGTAGTATCAGTAGGCGGCGCCAATTTACATAGCGGGATGGTGTAAAAGGCTTCTACAATTTTACGTCGTAAGTTCTCCTTAATAACTTGAAGACTTTTGTACCGAATACACAGGCCAATAGTTACGTCGTACTTAATTCGGGGGCGATTTATCAGAATGGAGGGGGCCATAGCCAGTCCCAATGGAAAACAAGGCTGGTGATGCCAAGGAGACAACTGGAAAAGGAAGACATAATACGAAAGCCAAGGATGGCGAAAAAACCCACAAAAAGCAAAAGTCAAAAGCTAGAGGCTTGGCGTGTACGGAGTGCAAGTAATATTGCTCGCTCGCTCGCTCGCTGGACAGGGTGCCTTCGGCCCCCAAAAAAAAACGTGCAGCAGCGGGTATTCGCTGGTCGTCACCGACCCAACTACTAATCCGCCGATTATTGGTTTAACTAGGGGAGAGCGGACGGGATCCCGTGCTTTCCAATATCTATGGCCGCACGTGGAAGAATTACGGCAGTCATGCGCCTAATGGAGTTACTGGGGGCTACGACGGACGTCGTACGTCGTTGATGATTGATCTTCGAAAAAAGCCGCTTTTGGCGGCGTCAGCTCCACTGTGGAAAGACAGGTAGCTGCCCCTCTTCCTCTCCAGACCGAGGCGGGGTGAACCGGGTGTTGAAAAAGAACTCGCCAAGTCGGTGGCGGCAAGCGCGCAGACAGAAAAGTGCACGCCCGGCCTATAACAGAGAGGATGAGAATCTGTCGGGGCACTGGCCATGGAGACACGCTTTGGGACGCTGGATCATGACATTTGCTCCGACGCCGGGGGAGCTACGGCTGCAGGCGGCCTAAATGACGTGTGCACTAAAAACGGCAGCGGCAATAAAAGTGAAAATAAAAAAACGTCGATGAAAACAGAATAGCAGGACAGGTGACTTGACCAATATTATTTTTTCGCGACAGACTCGATGGGACAGCACGACGAGACGGACGGCCCGGGCGGCGAGCCCGGAGACGAGAAAGATGTGGCGCTGGCCACAGTCGGCGAATCGGCACACGAGCTGGACGCGGCCCTGGTGGCACGGGTGGTGCGCAAGATCGACATGTTCTTCATCCCTGCCATGTTTATTGGGTGTACGTGTGTGCAGGGCCTGTGCGGCGCCAGACAGAGACAGGAACGAGGACTGACGGTTGGCGGCGGCGGCAGACGGCATCGTGTACTATGACAAGGCCATCCTGGGCTCGGCGACGCTCTTTGGCATGACGGGGGATCTTGGGCTGACGGTGGTGGACAAGTCGGTGACGCCGGCGACGACGGACACGTCGCGTCTCAGCTGGGCCACGTCGCTCTTTTACTTTGGCATGCTGGCCGGCCTCTACCCGATGAGCTTTGCGCTGCAGCGCTTCCCCATCGGCCGTGTGCTGGGGCCCGTCGTCGTGCTCTGGGCGGCCATCTGCATGCTGACGGCGGCCGTGACCTCGTGGCACGGCCTCTACGCGCAGCGCTTCTTCCTCGGCTTTGTCGAGAGCGTCATCCCCACCGCCTTTATGTGTGTCGTCGCCGGCTTCTACACCCAGTCCGAGCAGGCCCTGCGCCAGAGCTGGTGGTTCAGCAGCACCGGCGCCTTTACCATTGCCGGCGGCGCCCTCAACTACGGCTTCGCCCAGATCCACAGCGGCCGCCTGGCCCCCTGGCAGTACATTTACCTCCTGGCCGGCGGCCTCACCCTCCTCTTTGGCCTCGCCTGCTTCGCCGCCCCCAGCTCGCCCGCCGCCGCCTGGTTCCTGACCCCGCCCGAGCGCTTCGCCGCCCTCGAACGCCTGCGTCGCGGCCAGACCGGCGTCCGCTGTGTCCGCTTCAAGCCGGCCCAGGTCCGAGAGGCATTGCTCGACGTCAAGGTCTGGCTGGTCGCCATCATGATGGCCTCCGCGTGAGTCTCTGCCTTTTTTCCTGTGACCTGTACGATGCATAAAATGGAAAAATGAACACAAAAAGCTCGGTGCTGAAGAAACCCAGATACACCATCAACGGCGCCGTCAGCGGCTTCGGCCCCCTCATCGTGTCCACCTTTGGATGGTCCTCCCTCGACGCGATTCTTTTCCAGTTCCCCCTCGGCGGCCTCTGCTTCCTCTCCATTCTCATCACCGGCCACATTGGCAGTCGTGTGCCGAACACGCTCATCCCCATGCTCGTGCTCTGCTGCCTGCCCGTCCTCGCCGGCTGCGCCCTCATCTGGCGCGCTTCCTGGTCCCACCGCGCTGCTGCCCCCGTCATCGGCTACAGCATCACCGGCACATTTGGTGCTGTCGTCAGCCTCGTCATCACCGTCGGCATGTCCAACGTCGCCGGCCACACCAAGAAGAGCTTCATGGCTGCGTCCATCTTCGTCGCCTACTGCGTCGGCAACATTATCGGCCCCCAGCTCATTCGCAGCCAGACCAAGACCCGCCACTACCCCGAGCTCTGGACTGGCCTCATCATCTGCTACTGCATCTGCATCGGCGCTGCCGTCGCCCTCTACGGCGTGCTCTGGCGCGAGAACCGCCGTCGCGACGCCCAGCCCGTCGACGAGGTCGAGCGCGCCAAGCTGGCCTTTCAGGACCTGACCGACAAAGAGAACCCTTACTTCCGCTACAGGTTGTAGGCTTCGACCTTGGTTTCTGTGCTGTGGTGGTCACGTGACCGAGCGCAATCTAAGTAGTACTGCATGTCCAGATGCCGTCTCAGAAATCAGAGTCTTCCTCGCTGTCCGCAACGCTATGTGATGATCGTCTGGGCCTCCCAGGCAAAGGATGCTGTGCTGCTGGTCCGTCTTCTGTGTCAGCCCCCTCTTCCTCAGCTGGCCCCTCGTCTTCCAGCTGCTCGTCCTCCTCTTCGCTGTCGTCGTACTGGTGCCCCAGGAGATCCTCGCTCCCCTGCCATTGTGGCGGCATGACCGGCATACTATCCTCGTCACCCCAGCCGTAGTTCTCGTCCTCGCTGTCAGCTTCCAGCCCCGCCTCGCCCAGCTTTCGCTTCCGCGCCGAGGCTGTCGACTGTGGTGGCACCGCGCTGTATTGCTCCTCGACCAGGCCGGCCTAGTGCAGAGAGTCAGAACAGTGAGAATAAAAACCGCCGAAACGGTAGCGGACTTGCCTCTGTGATCGCAAAGGCAACGACATAGCTCAGGCCAGTGTCGCAACCTGCGCGGTTGAGCTTCTGCACGCCGGCAAAGCGGCCGCCGACCGTTTCGCCGTCTTTCCAGGCCCAGTCGCGGAAGAGGACGAGACGGGTGGCGATGCCACGGTCCCAAACGGCCGCATGAATGGCGGGTACCAGAGCCGCGCCATACTCGGCCTGCATGCGGCTGGCGCACTGCGTGAGCAGGACGACGGAAAGATTCCGCGTCTCTGCCAGTCGCTCGAGCGCGGCCATGATGAACTGTAGCACCTGCGTCCTCTTCTCGTGGGCGGCCGGGCCTCGTTTACCGTTTGCCATGAGCGGCGCCCCTTTTCGATCCACCGTTCTCGGAAGTGCATAGTTTACGAGGGCGGAGAGCGAGTCGATGACCATGACAGACGCATCCGCAGGCACCGCGGCGGGCAGGGTCGAAGCCGGCGGGCAGAACATGGCAAGGAAGTGCGGCAGACTGGGGCAGGTGTAGTGCACGAAGCCTTCTGCGATGCTCTTGGCCCCCTCGGGAGCTGGGCCCGGTGTGTCGGCAATGGCCGTCAGCCGCTCTCCGCACAGGGAGTGGAAGCAATCTGGGACAGCACTCCGGTCAGCGGGCCGTCTGGCAGCGCAAAGGTCCAGGCACACGACACCCACCTACCCACACGGCGCTGCCGCCAGCCCGCAGCGCATTTGCAGCGAGCTGCATGCTGTCCGAGTCAGTCAGCCGGCGTCACGCGTCCCACGTATCGGATTCCGCTCTCACTCACCCAAGCGTCGTCTTTCCAGCACCTGGAGGCCCCCATATTTCAGTGAGCTGGCCCCGTCGAAGGCCACCACTTGGTTTTCGTGCCGTTTTCTGGGTGCTTGTTGCCAGTAGCGCCGTCTCTACGGTTGTCTGTGTCTCCTCGCCAGCCTCCCTTTCGCCTCCTGCGTCAGGTGCCGGGGCACCAGAGAGAATGCGGTCCAGAGCAGGGATACCGGTTGGCACAAGACGCACCGGTGCCGTCGGACCCGACGCCGTCGACGATGCAGACGATTGGCTCAGTAGGGCCGCATCGGCATCGGCGGCCGACACCGTCAAGACGCGGTCTGCACCCACTTGTCAGCCTCGGCCGCAGGAAAAACACGGGCAACGTGCTCACGGGTGAGTGGCGTGCCAAAGCCCTCGACATCGTGGCCGTGAATGGAGTGGTAGTCCATCGGCTGAAACTCCACTTTTTGAAGCTCTGGACGCTTTGGCGATGCGACTGCTGTCCAGAGCGCATTCTGCTAACATGAGTAAAGTGCGGTGCAGAGACGCGCCTTCCCGCGCGCCAAAATTCCCTGCGGCGCCTGTGGGGCGTTGAGCGCAGGTGGGCGCAAATCCAGTGGAGTACTACGCAAGATACAACTTGCTGAAAGGAAATGCAACTATTCTGTCACGGACAACGCGGCGACGCTGCTATTCTGCAGTTCCACGCCGAAGAGCCAGAGTCACATACAAACATCGTCTTTACACCGTCTTTCGAGGTCATTCATACTATCACTGCTTCATCCAATCTATGATGCACTCTTATGTGCAACCCTGAACAATCGATCCTCGGAACCTTTGATTCACGACATGGTCCTCCTGGGCCCCGGTATCCCAGCTCCTTCCTGGTTGAACCTGATGGACTCATAACTATGGAAGATCGCTTCTTCATCTCCAAACATGCCGCCGAGCCTGCTGGTCAGGCTCTTCAGCCTGGCCCTCAATTCCGATTGGGCTGGAGTATCCGGCGTTGTGGGCAGTGCAGTCATCGTCTCCGCCACTGGCTCCCAGTACCTGACGACGGGACTCTCGGGCGTATCGGGTCGTATTATTGAAGGGTTTGCCGAACCTAATACTGTGTTGCCTTGGGGTGCCGCCTCGGACGCCTCCTGCTTCCCACTCTGTTCTTCGACATCATCTGGATCTTCGGTTTCTTGCGGAATATCAGAAAGCCAAGGCCAATGCCATCGGTGCCGCTCTATCGGGTCACCTTCTGGTAGACTCCATGGGTGCCGCTCAACTGGGTCATCTCGCGGGTGCCAAAGTGGACGATCCTCCTGCGGCGGCTGCTCTGCCGAGTCAGTGCAGAGAGGAAGGCTGTGCTTGGTGTCCCCAATTTCAACCAGCTCGTTCCCGGAGCCTGGGAGCCCGGTCCCGGAGCCCGGAAGTTCGGACACGTCGCCAAGGGCCATGCAACATGCCTCGTCATTGCCAACAAAGTCGGAATCAGCTTCAACCAGCTCGTTCCCGGAGCCTGGGAGCCCGGTCCCGGAGCCCGGAAGTTCGGACACGTCGCCAAGGGCCATGCAGCATGCCTCGTCATCGCCAACAAAGTCGGAATCAGCTTCACCCCTTTGCTTCCGCGCCGCTCGCACGCCCATCGCCCAGGCCTGAATCTGCTCCCGCTCGCCGCAGTCGTCCGCCGAGACGGCGTCAGTGGTAGCCACCTTCCTAGAGCGCTTCCGGAGAAGTGACTTGGGCTTGGCAAGAAGCTTCCAGCGCCCCTGTTCTGTCGTTGGTGACAGCTCGGCCGGCTTGGCGCCGCCTGCCTCCTCGACTACCTTGTTTGACCGCGCAAACAAACGTGACAGTTGGTGCCGGAGGCGCGTCGAGTTATTCCGCTTGTTGCCCACGGCCAAGTCGTCGTCGTCGCCCTCCATACCGATGGCTGAGTCGATCGGACTAACAGGCTCGCACTCCGACGGGTTGCCGCCGAAGTACACCTCCTTGCTTGTGTCCAACTCCAACCGCGCCCCCAACTCACGCTGGGCCTTCAGCCGCAGGACCGTTTTGCTCGCCAAGCTGCCCTTCGTCCCAACCGGGGCAGTGACATAATCTGTACTGCCAACTTCCGTCTGGGATGAATTGCTGTCCGAAGCGTCGAGCTCCTGGGCCATCGGCATCATGGCAACAAGGCCGAAAGGCTGGCCGTGGTCTTTGCCCATAACTAGTTCCAGCACTACCGAATGCTGCAACAGATAGTCGACCTCGCTAGCCGGATGACGGTACTGGAAGTCTTCCTGGCGCAGCCGCAGCTGCCGACGAAACACCTCCGCTCGGTTATAATCACACGTCATCTCGTGCACCATCGCCATGAGCCCGAGAGTGTTGTTGTAGTCGGACACCCGCCCTCGCGCCTCGAAGTTGGCGTCCTCGTCAACGTCCGTCTCGTCGATGCCGGCTGCCGGTGCCTGCTGCGGAGGTATTTTTAGCAACCGCTTCTTCATCTGCAGGGCCTGCCGACACCGATCTGCGGCGTCATCGAGGGAGAATTCGTTTAGGTGGGACAGTGCCACGGCATGCAGAAGGTTGCTGACGACAATGAGGTCGCGCTTGTCCTCTGGGCTTCCCTTTTCCCAGGCTGCCGACCCTCGCGACTGGACCAACTCGAGCACCAGAGGATCGGCCTTCTTCCCCTCACGTTGCGTAAGGTGGCAGAGCGCAAGGAGAATTCGGATGCGACGAAAGTGAGGGTAGAACGGGCTGGTGTACTCCTGCTGGAGCGCCTCCTGCAGATAGAGGGTGGCCCTTGCTTGGTTGCCTTGGTAGATCTGCTCTCGGGCCAGCTCCTCCAGTCCTTCCAGGTACTCGATCCCAAACTCGACAGCGTCGGCGTCGTCGTCGTCATCGTCGTTGTCGTCCTGAAAATAGGCGTCCTGCTCATCGTCTTCCTGCTCGTCCCCGCGGTTCTCGCTCTCCACTGGGAGGCCATCACCGCTGTTAACGGGGTCGGGGCGGGAGGGGTTGTGGTAGACAATGGCAGGGGGCACTATGGCCCGCTGCACTTTGACATATTGTTCGACCCGATCGCGCCGAGTGGGTGGGAGGTCGCCCATGAGGCTCATGGCCGCAGCAGCGTCTTGTGGGGGAGGGAAATCCCAGGAGCCAATGCTGCTGCCGCCGTGGACGGTCGACGCTGCCGTGCTTGCGGCAGAATAGAACTGCTGCGCCGCCACAGCCAAACCCGTCAGGTTTCGGGCCACGCGAGCGGTGGACTGGTCGGCGGAGACACCAAGCACGACGCCACTGCGCGGCGCCCGCTGCGAGGCGCCGTAGAGGGCGTCTTGGATGGAGCGCTTCAGCAGGTGCAGCTCGAGTAAGATGGTGTCCTGCGACGCGCTGTTCCGCAGCGACACAGACAGCGAGATGGTATGCAGGATGGTCTGCAGGGCACGGTTCGACTTTTGGAGCTTGTCCTGGAACGCATCCAGCGCGGGACCGTGGACGCTGAGGCTGACGGCCCCCGTGACAACATTGCGTATACGCTGTCCAAACCGGTGCGTGGCGCGCGCCGTCTCCTTGATGCGGTTGATGAGCGCCTCCAGCTCGAGCAGTGTCATTTTGCAGTCAACCAGCACGCTCTCGCTCCGCTCCCACAGGCTCTTGTCGCGCAGTGCCGGGTCCGTCGACTGGCATCGCCCGAGGGCTTCATCGACGGCCGTCAAGAATCCCGACAGGCTGCGGAGGTCATCGCAGAGAGCTAGGATACGCTCATCGACCGAGCGCAGCGAACGCACCAGCTCATAGAGTGAAGATGCTGTCTAGAGATGAGAGACTGCCTGTTAGTGAAATCTCTCCTCAATGACGCATCGGCCCGACTAAATAGCGACGTACCGTATAGGCTGCTTGGGTCAGCGCAATCGCCGAGCAGGTGATGGAAACGGGATCCATGGCTTTGAGTCCTGAAGTCCTGAGGTTTAAGGTCCTGTATCCTGAGGCGTCAAGATGATGGACTATTTACGACTACGACTTTGGGGCGGCCTCGACGACTGGACAGCTTTTTACGACCAGCCATGCCAGGAAAAGGCGGCGGTGCAGTCTTACGGAGTAGCCTTGTGGCTTGATGTGTGTGTATCGTTGGCCTCTCAGCACGCCAGGGGTTGCATATCGGTGTGCTGCAGGCTGACATCCCAATACAAATTGGGCGGAGGCTGTGTGCAGCGGAGGCCGCACACAGACGATTCCATGCTCTGTGATTGGCCGATATAGCAGCTGCATAGGATAAAACACGGCTAAAAGCGCCTGGCTGCGCAGTGCGTGTAATGAGGTCTGATTGGCTCAATTCCGAGACAGCGTGAGAGAGTGTCGAAGCATGTCTTACATCATCTCCTATTCAGGACAGCAGGACAACTGAGGGTGTTGGTGTGAAAGTACGACTGTTTCGAAGTGTCTGGCCAGAAGCCGCCGCCCCAACACAGTATGTACGTCGTATGTATGGCAGATCTTCGACCCCAGGTTGTGGGGGACTAGCAGCCGTATCTGCCGACGTTTTTTTTCCAAGATATTACTCCGTACCTCGCATGCGTTCATTTTAGCCTCGGTCTGGGCCCCCCGAGACAACTAAAGTTTGGGGGAGGCCGATGATAACATTTCGCTCTGGCTTGGTGTTTGGCCACTCCCCTCTCGGATGAAGCCAAAAGCGGTAATGCGTGAGTGCCGATCGGCCGATCATCCGTCGGCATCCGCTCCCTGGATAGGATTGGCTTATTCACAAAACGGCCCTGGCCTGGTGTTGGCGGTGATGGGCAGTGATGGGCAGTGATGGGCGGTGATGGGCGGTGGTGTTGGTGTCGTGGCTCCGTCGCGTGAGAACTCCGCGGCGCTTCGACGGAAAAGACCATCAAACGCAGCCGGGGCACATTGCACGGTCCGGTCGCCTCCCCTCCGCATGGCCTCGGCAAGATAACTGCCAATGGCGGCAAATAACCAGAGCGTGCCAGTGGCCGCTGGGGTGATTCCCCATATTCCCCGGAAGACGGCGTGGCTGCTTTCGTCGGTTTTCGTCTCCTTTCGTCTCCCTTCGACCTGCCAATATTATTTTGCGTTATCCACTCGCAGTCATGTGTGCGCGAGTTTTGCCCGGAGTGTTACCCGGCACGCAACAACCGGGCGCGGTGATGGCGGCATATTTTGCCAGCCCCTGCTGGCGCGTGGCCGCTCATACGAGCGCTTCCAACTTTACGGAGCAGACGGCGTCTCGCAAGTCACATGTATCTTATCTTAGTCCCGCAAAGGAGCTCGGTGGTCCAATACCGAGCTATGCGAGCACGGAGAATCTCTGTGGCCAGTAATTTACAGATGGCGCCAAAGTGGAGAAAGGAGGGGCATATCCCAAGGGCATGGACGTCTTTTGGCCCTTTTTCCTACCCCAGCATTCGTGCCGATACTGGTCTGTGGGGGGGCTCTCCACTACTCGTAGCAGTGCCCCACCATAAGTGCTCGTCTTTCACTTATCCTCGGTTAATATGGATTTCATCGTCATGGCACAATTGCACCGAGCGTGTGCGGCGCGACTCTGATATCCGTCGTAACTGCGACGGCACACTTCCAGCCGAAGTGGAAGAAGCAAGACATGGGACCGACAGGTCTCAAAGGTCACACGCCCTGAATGAAAAATCCTGGCTCGGATAAGCCTGTCGGAGCCCCTCTGTTCCATCCGTACAGCCGACGACGGCAATACAGATCCATGTTTTTGTCTGTATCTTGCCTAGTATCGTTCGTACGGACTACTCGCAGGAAAGCACCGATCATGTAAACACACGACGTTCCTGTGCTCATCTGTCAGCAGCGACGCATGTCCCAGATAGGAAAGCCGAGGACCGGCCGACCGCTGCAGCATGTGCCGGATCCATCGCTGCGGTCGCCATGATCGGCAGGTGTAATGGCAAGCCGCACAAGGCTAGCACAAACCCGTAGGGGCCGCTAGAGGCCAGCAGCGTCGTTGGCGACCGTCACCGGCTACAGCTTTGGCAGAGGGGTGTGCGGCAATCGATCTCGCTGCAACCCTTTTGCCTGCTCTCGTTGGCTGGCCCGCTGCAGGTACGAGTGTCTTACAAGCAATACTAGCTGGTAGGCTGGCAGCAGCCGCCCTCGTACGTGTCCTTCACCCTCAGCCCCGGCACACGCCACCGCGCCTGTGCTTGCCCTCTGGTCTACGTATCTGCAGATGCTCGTTTCTTACTGGCAGTACTGGCAGTGCTGGGTCGCAACGTCGTCGCGCTGTCGTCGCACCGGGGGGCCAAGATATACGAGTACGACAAAAATCTCCGACCGTTTCAGCATGCTCTGGTCGTGGGGGGCAAGGCGCCCAGCGCCACAACCTCGTACGAGTGCTGCCGTACGAGCGCTGCCCGGCGCGCGCGCTTGACAGCGCTCGTACTCGTATCTTACTTCTCCTTTTGTACGGAGTATGCTGCTGGCCTGTGTGCGCGCTCGCCATATTCCTCGGCAAAATGGAGCAAATAGTAAGATATTATGGCCCTCGCAAGAATGGCGGAGACCACCTGCCACTCGCAAACGATCTTACCAACCCCAGTATTTTTTGGGCCTACCGAGTACGCCATGGCCTTTTTGGCTTTGTCGGCGCGTGGAGGATCTCAACGAAAGCGAGAGGAATGGCGAGCCTCTCGCCCGTCGCACTGCTAGGTTGGGGAGGAATGGTACACGCAGGCTAAGATCCTGATCATCCCCACGGCGCCACTACGAGTATGCGCTCTCGCCTTACGGTTACTTTGGGGGAGGGGCCGAAATGCGGTGTCGAAACGGAGGGCTGTCGCCTCCGTCGAGATACCTCGGGCATTCTCGGGTGCGCGAGCTGCCTCAGCAAATACTGGCCTACAGGGCGAAGCGTCATCGCGGTCGTACGACAAATAGGAATGCGACTGTGAGTTCTACTCATCGGCCGGTTGGCCCCAACCGCCGCCGCAAACTGAGACTGTTGTGAGCTGCGGATCCGCTCCGCAACTTAAAGCACTACCCGTAAAATCTATTTTCCCGTCACTCTCCCTCTGATAGTGAAACCCCGCGATACCAGGGGACGCAGATGCTGGGGCCGACGGTTTCGAGGGAGGAGGCCGGGGCTGCCTGTGCACGTGTCGCAGCGTCAAATGAAAACCCCAGTGGGGTTGTTTTGGCTCGTACCATATTGTGGCCAATTTCTGAATAGTTTTTTTTTTCTCGATTGCGCGTTCCGAAATGGCACCGAAAGAAGAACCGACTATCCTTGGGAAACAAGACGGATGAGGCGATAAAATGTACAGTCAGCAACGGCGGTAGCCCACCGGCAAAACCCGCCGGGAAAAAAGAAACCAAAAGATGCGGACTGGCCTCAATCCACTATTCCTGTTTGGCTTTTTATACATTATCCCCTTTTCACATGCTAAGCATGGACATGGACGGGTTCCCCGTACTTGCACGAGTAGGACGAGTAATATGGCCAGAACATCCATGGCTCTTCTCCATTTGCCCCACGTTTTGTCGCGAGAGGGCGAGAGGGCGAGAGGGCGAGGGAAAATCATATGAGACATGCTATCTGGATGAATTTCATTGGCCCTGAGCCAGCGGACTTTGTGAGAGTAGGAGGGTTGTGCAGAGCACGTCTGCTTTGCTCAACCTGCAATGACTCGCATGTGCAGAGATTGTCCAGGCTTCCCTTCCTCCTTACAAATGGGAAAATTTGCAAGTACTAAATGGCTTGGGGCGCGGAAAGTGCGGGGATTGCTCATCTATCTTGCAAGTACTGTCGCCGCCCGGGGCGCTATGCCAAGTACGCCATCCCCCATATATGGCCTAGGCTGACGAGCAGCCTTTCGCAACCTGGCCCAGCAATTGCGCGCCGAAATCTCCCCGCAGCCCTTGCCACACATGAAGCGAAAGTAAACAAAGTACGTCGTTGGCTTGTGGCCGTAGCGTTAGCATGTGCTTGGGCTGGGTTTGCGTACAAGTGCAAGTACACGTCGGTTCAGGCAGACAGGGAAACGGAGTGGGGTGGCCACTGTCGGCGATCGGGCTGGGGCCTCGCGATTGAGAAAGGACACGCCAATTTCCCCAGATTTCCGGCCGCGCAAGCTGCGAGACCATGAAACCGAGAGCGGCCGCCGAGCGACTTTGTGTGGCGTCATACGGGCGTGGCTATTTGCAGAACCGCGCGAATTTACGAGTTCGCTCCGTAGGTTCGCACAGAACGTTGCACGTCCGGAAGAGCCCCCTTTCTGAGGCGGCAGCGTTTTCCAAAGACGCTGCCTGTTCCGTCGGGCCGCCAGGAGAGGCCAGGTTGACAACGCTGGATGCGTTGTGCCCCCCACGCTGCTGCCTTACGTCGCAATCGAAACATGGGGTGTGAGCTTACGGGGTACGTTGGGAATTAGATAGGGTACGCCTTTGTCAATATCGACGTTGCCGCTGGTGCGAAAGACAATCGCCACAGAAAGAGCAGTCGCTACGATGCAAGCAAGGCTCTCACCAACCATCTGTAAAAAGGCCTTAAGAACTCGGAGCCATATTTCGAGTGTTGGTGTTGGGACAAGTTACCCCGGATCCGATGAGTAAGACTTGCAAAGGTATCGTAACATGACATGCACCTTTTCGGCAACCATGCGGATGCGCATACTAAATGCAGACACAGCTAAAAACACGGGGATGTCGGGGTGCCGGAAGGGGGTGTAAAAAATGCGGTAGGGGCCGTTCTGGCCGCTCGTTGGCAAAGGGTCGTGGCACAAAGGCGAGAACCCGAAATAATCCGACGCAGGAGAGTGCGGCGCTCGCCTCATAGATTTGTCACCGTTAGCCAGAACCGAGTCAGAATCAGGTCGTCCGTTCACCCGCAATGGCCGGACTGCTGGGGCCTACCGTTCCAGCTAGCGCCCCGGAATTTTCTTATCTATGCGCTCGCCGCACTGCCGCTCGAATTGCCAGAAGAAAAGAGCAAAGGGGGGCGAAAAGGATAAAAGAGGAGCAAAAAAGAATTTCGGATGCACGGAGACCACTAAAGAAGGAGATGAGGCATGAGGCGTACTCCGTAGAGAAGAGTCGAGGCCCACTGTCCGTCGGGGCCAAGGGGCTGACAGCATGAGGCCGCCGCTCCTGCGCCCTATCGAGAGCAAAAGGGCGGCTCTGACGTATGGGGTAATAAATTCCATTCCGCAATAGGTAGAAAAAGTAAAGGCGCCATGGCGTGCGAACGAGTAGTTGCTCCGTACATAATCGTAGTACGGGTATGTACGAGTAGCCTCTCTTCGGCCACACACTCCTCGCACAAGTAAGGATACGAGACGCCCAGCAGCATGCCCCCACCCCTCTGTCTTTCCCAGATACCGTTGGCGCCTGCCTGTTTCACAGACAATACGAGTCACAGGTAAACACCGGCACGGTAGAACAAGAGGTGACGCCCAAACGCAGGGCAAGGGTGCAGAAAGAAAGGCCCAACAGCCACGTATTCGTATTGTATCTTTTACTCGTCGGAAAAAGTGCGCCGAGGAGAGACCTGCCTACTTGTTCGCCTCGGAAACTTCCCCGGGGCTGTGATTGCGAGGGTCACTAACAGCCCCGATCTGAACAGGCTTGCTGCCGGTCGCGGTGCCTGCGCAGGTTGTCGCCCAGACCGCCTTGCCGAGGTGGGATCGGGTGCGCCTAATCGGTGGTCTGTCAGCCGTCCTTGACACACACTACGAGGAGGGAGCGCACACACTACGCGCATGTGCTTCGGCGTAGACGGTGCGGCTCCGTTTGACACCATGGGTCTTGCGGGTAAATTTTCTACGGAGTATGATCCCCTCCGCGCTGCAAAGGCTCATTCCCCGCGTCGGGCTGACGGGTCGGCGGCATTGCGGCTTAGTGTAGTTTCTCTACTACGAGGGCTCTCCAGGCTACGAGGACTGACCACGCATGAATATCGCGGCCCTCGGATAAACTGTCCTCTTGGGGTGTTTACAAGCGCCATCTGTCACCCTGGTGGCATCCCGGCCATGACCACTCTGATCACGTCGGATGGCAGCCAGGTCAGGCCCCCCCCCC
>RQWE01000090.1:0-75025 GCA_004028395.1 Leptographium galeiforme
AGCGCCCAGCCGCCGTCGCGCACCGCCGCCGCCTCGGCCCAAAACGTCTGCTCGCGCCGCCGCTCCGCCTGCAGCCGCCGCCGGCCGGCCGCCAGCAGCTCGGCCGCCCGGTCCATGGCCAGCAGCTGCCAGCCCACACACTCGACCTTGTGGTCCAGCACGCGCTGCGCGTTGGACCGCGTCGTCTCGTCCAGCCGCAGGCCGGCTCCTCCCCCAGCACCGCCTCCGCCGCCTCCTCCGCCGCCTCCTCCGCCGCCTCCTCCTCCTCCGATGCCCCCACCGCCGCCGCCTCCCCGCACCTGCAGCGCCCGCGACGCCTGTGCCACGTTGGCCACCCGGCCCGCGCTCAGCGTGCCAATGCCAATCTTCTCGCGCAGCAGCGGCGACAGCGTCTGCAGCGCCTGCGTCGGCCGGTCCTTGGACAGCAGCAGCGACACAAAGTCCACCACAATCAGGCCGTGCTGCAGCGCCGACCTGGACAGGTTAGCCGTCGGTCATAACCGTCCACCCCCCCCCCAAAAAAAAAACTTCCCAAAACCTACTCCAGCGTCCGCAACACCTCGTCTCGCTTCGCCACCATCGCCTCCAGTCCCTTGGTCCGGTCGGCCAGCCGCTTGTCGGCCGCGTCGTCGTCGTCGTCCCCGACCGCCCACCACGCCTCCTCCGTCTCCTCCACATCGCCCTCCCCGCCTGCTGTACGCTGCTGCGGTCGCTCCTCAATCTCTTGTCGCAGACTCGTCTCCGTCAATGTCCGGAATTCGCCGCCTTGCGCCTTGATCCGCCGCACAAAGTCCGCTATGCTCGCCGGCTCCTTGTCGCCCACCGGCCACGGCCGGAACACCGCGTCCCGCCGCCCAAACAGTGCTGGCGTGTCGCCTGTGCCCGTGCTGTCCGCCATGGCCGTTGAGGCTGTGGTGAAGCTGTCGCGCTGGTCGAATTTCAGCTCCAAATCCGGCCCCCACCCACCGCCACAGTGTGGCACATGGTGCACATTTGCACGTGATCCAATATGCCAAGCAGCACGTGACGCACACCCACACCCACGCGCACTCGCACTCGCAAGAATACGAGCACGGATTCCTCTTGTGCACCGCTTCCTCCGCCCAATCTCAGGGGCAACGTACCGCAACGTGGGCTCATCACGGCATAGGACAAATTGCGCGCAGCAGTACGCTCCAGCACATCGCACCATGTGCCGCCCGGAGAGCGCCCAGTCCCCACACGTTCAGACCACCAAGGGTCATGGTAATGTGATCGGTAGCCTGTCCAGTTGAAAAAAGACTCCTTTTATTTGCCTCGCCGCAGCCTCCCTGACCCCCCGTCGCGCCCACGCACAGGGGCTGTTGCTGCCCAATTTCTGCTTCATTTCTGCTTCATTTCTGCTTCATTTCTGCTCACTGTCTGCTCACTTTCTGCCTTTTTCTGTCGCTGGCGGTCCCGTTCGGCCGGCCGGCCGGTCAGCCCATTGTATCTCCTGTCCAGCCCGGACCAGAGACGCAGATTCACTCACGGCTTTCCGTCGCACCCGTCCTGTAGTATAAGAATCTATCAAATTAGGCGTCGTCTAGAACAACTTACTCGCCCCAAAGAAGCGAGCGTTTTAGCGCGTGGTTTTCACTTTGTACAGACGTTCCGTCCACTGGCTACTGCGTTATTTTCCCTGCCCCGCTGTAACCCCCCCTCTCTCCAGCGGGTGCGATAAGATAAGAGCTCCATGTTGGCGCACATTTTGGTCTGTTATACACCGTGCTGAGCCTCGTCTCACTAAGACCAGCGCGCCTTCCCCAGACTGCCCCTTCTGTCCGCTTCCTGCTGTATTTTTCTGCTCCCTTTTGACATACATTTTTTTTGGCTACAGCAGTCAAAATCCCACCATTTCTTCATCGGCCCAGTTCGCATTTCGGCGCTCTGGTCGACGCACAGCAGTTTTCTGCGGCCCCGCGACCCCTCCTCTCTCGGCGACATGGCAGACGTCATCCAACCGGCAGCCGTGGCTGCGGCCACGACCCCGGCTTCCGCAAAAACGACAACAGCACCCCCAACGGCCCCCAAGAAGAAGATCGCCATCATGACCTCGGGCGGCGACTCGCCCGGCATGAACGGCGTGGTGCGGGCGTGCGTGCGCATGGCCATCCACCTCGGCTGCGACGCCTTTTGCATCTATGAGGGCTACGAGGGCCTCGTGCGTGGCGGCGACTACATCCGGCAGATGGGCTGGGACGACGTGCGAGGCTGGCTGTCCGAGGGCGGCACGCTGATCGGCACCGCCCGCTGCATGGCCTTTTACGAGCGCCCCGGCCGTCTGGTGGCGGCCAAGAACATGATCGTCAACGGCATCGACGCCCTCATCATCTGCGGCGGCGACGGCTCGCTGACCGGCGCCGACAAGTTCCGTGCCGAGTGGCCGCTGCTGCTCAAGGAGCTCGTGCAGACCGGCCAGCTCACCGCCGCGCAGACCGCGCCCTACCAGCACCTCAACATTGTCGGTCTCGTCGGCTCCATCGACAACGACCTGTCCGGCACCGACGCCACCATCGGCTGCTACTCGGCGCTCGCGCGCATCTGCGAGATGGTCGACTACATTGAGGCCACGGCCTCGTCGCATCAGCGTGCCTTTGTCATCGAGGTCATGGGCCGCCACTGCGGCTGGCTCGCGCTCATGGCCGGCGTCGCCACCGGCGCCGACTTCATCTTCATCCCCGAGAAGCCGCGCGAGGACAACTGGCGCGACGAGATGTGCGCCATCGTGCAGAAGAACCGCAAGCTCGGCAAGCGCAAGACGATTGTCATCATCGCCGAGGGCGCCCACGACCACGACGGCAACAAGATCTCGCCCGAGATGATCCGCACGCTGCTGGCCGACAAGGACGGGCTCGCGCTCGACACGCGCATCACCACGCTGGGCCACGTGCAGCGCGGCGGCACGGCCGTGGCCTACGACCGCATGCTGGCGACATTGCAGGGCGTCGAGGCCGTGCGGGCGGTGCTCGAGGCGACGCCCGAGTCGGAAACGTGCTTCATCGCCATTACGGAAAACAAGATTGTGCGCAAGCCGCTCATGGCCGCCGTGCTGGACACCAAGTCGGTGGCGGCCGCCATTGACGCGCACGACTTTGACCGCGCCATGGCGCTGCGCGACACCGAGTTCTCGGACCAGTACAAGTCGTACATGATGACGACGGCCGTGCAGCTGGACCAGCATATGCTGCTGCCGCCAGAAAAGGTGAGCCCCTCCTCCGTGGACGTGGACGTGGACGTGGACGTGGACGTGGGCGCTGACGCAGACTGCTGACCACCAAACCCCAGCGGATGACCATTGGCTTCATCAACGTGGGCGCGCCGGCCGGCGGCATGAACGCGGCGATCCGGGCGGGCGTGGCCTACTGCATCTCGCGGGGGCACAAGCCGGTGGCGGTGCAGAACGGCTTTGCGGGCTTTGCGCGGCACCACGACGACGCGCCGCTGGGCTCGGTGCGGCCGTTTGACTGGCTCGAGGTCGACGGCTGGGCCAGCAAGGGCGGGTCCGAGATTGGGACGAACCGGGAGCTGCCGAGCGAGAGCGGCATGGAGCTGATTGCGAACCTGATTGAGCAGTACCAGTTCGACGGGCTCTTTCTGATCGGCGGCTTCGAGGCCTTCCACGGGCTGTCGCAGCTGCGCAAGGCGCGCGACACGTACCCGTCGCTGTGCATCCCCATGGTGCTGCTGCCGGCGACCATCTCCAACAACGTGCCGGGCACCGAGTACTCGCTCGGCTCCGACACGTGTCTGAACGAGCTGGTCAGCTACTGCGACAAGATCAAGCAGTCGGCGTCGGCGACGCGGCGGCGCGTGTTTGTCATTGAGACGCAGGGCGGCCGCAGCGGCTACATTGCCACGCTGGCGGGCCTCAGCGTGGGCGCCTCGGCCGTGTACACGCCCGAGGAGGGCATCAGCCTGGAGATGCTGGCGGCCGACGTGCGCCACCTCAAGGACGTGTTTGCGCGCGACAAGGGCCAGTCGCGGGCCGGCCGCCTGATCCTGATCAACGAGCGCTCGAGCAAGGTGTACAGCGCCAAGCTGGTGGCCGACATCATCCGCGAGGAGGCCCACAACCGCTTCGAGGCGCGCGACAGCATCCCCGGCCACGTGCAGCAGGGCGGCGTGCCCTCGCCCATGGACCGCTGTCGCGCCGTGCGGCTGGCCATCAAGTGCATCCAGCACCTCGAGCAGTTTGGCCGCAACGCCCACAACCACGTCAAGAAGGACGCCCTCTCCGCCGCCGTCATCGGCATCAAGGACGCCAGCGTCGTCTTCACCTCCATGGAGGAGCTCGAGACCACCGGCACCGACTGGCCCAACCGCCGCCCGCGCGACGCCTTCTGGGTCGACATGAAGGGCACCGTCGACATCCTGTCCGGTCGCCCGCCCTACCCGCCCCAGGCCATGGACGGCCTGAGCGGGCTGGAGGCCAAGGACGCCAAGCGTGGCATTATTGTCGACTGAGCAGCATGTACACAAGGGTAGAAAGGCAACCGGAGTTGGGATGATTTGAATACGCCGTATCGTTCTCGAAAGGGGCTGTGTGAATCTTTTTTTTGCTCCACCTTTAAAAGTCTCCGCGCAGCACGAATTACTTGTACTCGTACGAGTATGTAACACCTCCTCCATTGTGCATGGACCGAGCACGTCCTTTCCATTTCGCCCTGGCCCCAGCTCGGGGGCTGGCTGGCCGCCGGGGGGGGATGGCCCACCCGAGAGCCATGGCGCTCCTCCGTCCTCCTTTGGGAATCCACGTTTTTTTTTTTTTTTTTTTTACACTTGACGCGTTGGTCTCTGTTGGGATTCGGGATTCGGCGCTCCGGCCTCCGGACACTCCGCGGAACCAACAGAATACCGAGTGCGGAAGGGGGGGTTAAACCGGTCGCAGAGGCGCGACTGACATCCTGCTGTCCTGCAGCGGGGAAAGGCGGCACAGAGAGCCGTTGGATTTGATATCCGGATTTCACCCATTCAGGTGATGTGCTTCCCGCGCTGTTTTTTTCTTCTCCCACTGTCCTTTCGCCCCCCCCCCCCCCCCCCCCGCGTTCTGTAAGAGGCATCTCTATCCTGTGCGGTTCGGAGTCGGAGCTCCAGCGGCCTTGTTCACAACTCCGCACCGGTGGGGTCCCCTCTCCCCTCCCGTTAACGTGGCCTTCCCCCCACTACACAACTGTATGCTCGGGACGTCGCCGTTCCGGCAAGGAACCAAATTTTGGCCTCGTAGCCACCGCACAATTTACGCGCGTGCACAAAAAAAAAAAAACAGCTCACCCCCCTTCTCCATCGGGCGGGACGCGGGCTGCTACTGTGTTAGAGTGTCCGACGGCCTGGGAGCGAAGTAAGCTAATAAGATTCTCGTATCTTACGTGCAGACTTAACCCGTCAAAGTGATGAAATGCCGACGCCTTGTGACGCCGCCTGCCATGATAAGACGCGAGGTTGCGCTGTGGCCCAGTCTACCGTAAATTCCTATCTCCGGCCCTGTTGCAACGTCCAGATCCAGCTGACCTCGCCTCCCTGCCCCCCCCCCCCCCCCCCCCCCCCCCCCCCCCCATTCCTCCTCGAATTCCTGCCCATGCATGGGCGGGGGTAGGCGGCCAGCCATCGGAGACTTAATGGGGCAGTATTACAGGTATGACTCCAATGGAGGGGTCGGAGCTGCTACACGAGGGTCGGCCGCTGTATGACGCCGCATGCCGAGAGTATTTGTATTTTAGTCCGTTGCCGCGGCGGAGTTACGATTGGGCGCTGAGCCAAACAATTATAATCACGGGGACAAGGCCCTCCGTTTCGTCTCGCCCCCACCGTAAAAATATCGGCTTGCTTTATAATGTTGACAGAAAATCTGTCCGGGTGCTTTTTGCATTTCTAATATCCCAAGCTGCAAATAATATCGGTTTTCCTTTCATTAAACCGGGGCAGCATCACGGCCCGATTTACTTAGTCTGCTTGTATATCCGGCCGTGTTCCATGCGAAGCTCACCGTTTTTTTAATTCTTTCGAGAGTGAGTGAGCCCGCTGCATAAGCGGCTTAATATCCGAGCGGATGACACGACCCGGTCATGACAATCATGACGGCCTTGCATGATAAGCCGCGAAGCTTCTGTGGAGCCTCCCGCCACCAGATCAGCAATTGGTCAACCGCGGCCACAATCTGACATTGGGTCATCGGGGGAATCAGCAGAAAGGGAAAAAGTCTCTTTACCAGAGACATGCGTTTTGATTTCAAATGCTACTCGTAGGGATGCGCCTCCGGCCCCATGCAGCGCCGGTAGGCCACGCCGCCGGCGCCGCTTACAAAGTGCCCACTGCTTCGTATTTCTCTCCGTTTTGTGCCAAAACGCCGAGCCTGTGCCTGCCGCAAATTACGACACCAATACAGGCACAGCTGCACAGCTGCGTCGGCATTACAGCCTAGGGGCTCCAGGCATTGCCCCATCGGGCTAGCCCGTCTCGAAAGAATACTAACAGCAGCTTACAGGGCTGCTCCGCGCAACGTCAAGACACGGGTAGAATTCTACTCGATATACAGACGTCTATTCGCTTCCCTCTAACTCGTACTCGTTTCGTATCTTACCAGCTCCCCGCCCCAACCCCCTTCCCCCCCTGGGCTCACTGGTCACTACGAGCATTGGATCATTTTGGTATCTCTGTTGGCTTTATTTTCATTGCCAATGAATTCCTCCGTCGTCCCAAGTCCTTTTGTCAGGATCTGTAGCCAGTTTGCACAGCAAGATACAGCCATAGACAGAAATAACACCGCCATTTCAGTCTAGACCTTGCGAGCCCCCCTCCAGTCCCCGTCCAACCCCTAAAAACAATGCCCACGTAAAAAGCGCCTCTAATTTTGGTTCCTGCTTGTTGCCTTGTCGTGAAAATGCGGAAAAAAAAAGCAAAAAAAAGCTCATGGTAGAATACCCCAACCCGGGCCGCAAGCCAAACTCCGTCCGCCTCCGTGTGCATGCCGACATCCATCTGGTTTCTGGCCGGCCACGCGTCGTGCACCGCCTCCATTGTCATGATTACCCGCCCGCATCTTACATTAACACATCATCGTAACCGCCCGAAAAGATCATCGGGTCCCCCATGCCCAGCATAGCCTCGGGGTTTGGACACGACAGAACATGCGGCTTGATGGTGCCAAAATTGGACTCGACCAGCCCCTGGCGCAGCATGTCCACGCCGAAGTAGGAGGTCGGAGAGGCCACATAGGGAATCGCCGATGCCATTGTCGTCGGGACCGAGAGCGAGAGGGGCGAGTGCGTCGTAGTGCTCTGCTGCCGTTGCTGGTGCGAGCGTTTCCGCTGCCGCTGCTGCTGCTGCTGCTGCAGCTTTTGGATCTGTTGTGCCTGCACTTGCGCGTGCACTTGGGCCTGCTGTTCTTGCATCTGGGACGACTGTAGCTGTTGTTGCTGTTGCTGCTGTTGTTGCTGCTGTTGCTGAAGGGCTTGGGCGTTTAAGTCGATCGACTGGCGGCCGATCCAGTTGGAGAACTGCGTGCTCTGAAGTGTCGGCGAGGGCGCAACGAAGCCATCAGACTGTGTGGTAGACACGGCGTCAAAGTCGTTGAACGAGAGGCTCTGGGGCGACATGGCGGTGCTGGCACTGTTGACGCTGCTGTCGTTGCCATTGCCAAAAACGTTCTTGCGGTAGTCGTCCATGTCCGAGAACGTGTCAAGCTCCTCGGACGAGCTGGCACGCTCGAAGCGGCCCAGGCCCGTCATGTCGAAGCCGCCGCTCGCGGTGAGCATGGCCGCCGGCGCCGAGCCGGGCATCGTGATTGGGATGGTGCCCGTGTGTGCGTGCATTTGAACCTGTTGCACTTCGGCCTGGGCGGCAGCGGCAGCGGCAGCAATCGCCTGTCCGGCCTCGCGCTGCTTGTGCTGTTCCTCGAGCTGGGCCGCAAGCTCGGCTAGGTCGGCCTCGTCCTCCGGGAAGACCGACGTGCCCATGGGCAAGTCCGGATCGTTGTTGGGCCGGATGCAGCCAAGCTTGGCAGCGATGCTATGGATCACCGGTTGGCCACGCTCGTTGAGTTCAGGCTCGCCAAGATCCCAGGCATGGGCGGCGCGCACCATGGCGTAGAGCTTATGCACGGTAGCGACCAATGCGAACTGGGTGTTCTCCAGAACCTCGGCGTATCTGTCTCTGGTTAGCAAGAGAATGTCGACGGGAAAAAGAATGTCGTAGCGGCGGCTTACCCCTTTGGTAGCTGCTTGTATTCGGTCTTCTTGCGTGTTCCGGCCGTGCAGACCAGGCCGTCGTCCTTGCACCGTTTGCAGGGAAATTCGCCATCGCACTGCTTCAGTCAGCATGTCGTCCTGTTTGTCTTCCACAGACCGGCGGAGCCCACCTTTGTCTTCTTCATGCGACACCGCTCGCAGGCCTTCCAAACACGTTTGTGGCGGCCGTCGCCGCTGTCTTGGTGCGGCGAGCCATGGGAGTGGGCGCTGCTCCCGTGGTGATTTGGGGTCGAGTGATGGGAGTGGGAGGTCGAGGGTGCGGTCGCCGACCGCTTGGACGCCCGGTGGCTGTTGTGGTGGTGGTGGCCGGTGGCCGAGACAGACGAGGCAGCCGTGTTAGTGCTGTTGCCATTACCGCTCTTGCCAGCGCGGGCGGCCGACGCCAGTGACGAAGACGTCGACGACGGGCTCTTGCGCGAGACCGGCTGCGGCCGAGCGCCGTTGTCGTCGTACGGAGGAGTTGGTATGCTTGTTTCCATGGTTTTTATTTTGCATGTAAGTAAGCTGGGAGGCGTGAGGAGGTGGGAGGTGTTGGGAGGGTGGTGTGCAAATGGCCCCCGAGATGGCCAGTGAGCAATGTGTAAGTGGTGGCAGAGTCCAATTCCAGGAGCAACAGCCGCAACAATTCTATAGATGACGGAAAGAAATCCCAAAAAGAAATCCAAACCAGAGGCCGAAGAAAATAAGGCTGGGAGGGGGGAGGGGGTAGGAGTGGAAGGGGAAGGGGAGGAAACAGCGACCCAGAGGGCGAGAGCAGAGATGTTATAAGCCGCCAGAGGAAGGTACGAGTTACTCGTACGAACGTCACAGCCAGCGAGCCCAGGGAAAATCCCCATAAATCATACATAAATCAGGCATTAAGAGAATGTGCTAGGAGGAAAAAAAAACCAAGGGTGTGCCACTAACTACCGCATTCCACTAACTACCGCATTCGCACTCCCCGTCTCGTCCCAAGACGCGAGGGCGCTAAGACCAGGACGGAACGAGTACTCGAACCGTACAAGGAATACTACACAGCACCGTGCGATGACATTACTAAGAGCCACCGCAGAATTGTGCCTTTTTTTTGTACGGTCGAACGGGACCGAGAGCCGATCGCCAGGACAGTCTGGCCCTTCACTGCTCGCCGTGTTTGTGGTGCTTGTGGTGTTGGGACCAAGACTCCGACAGTCGACAAGGCGGGTCAACTCGTATGCGTGTTCGAGTAAGACACCCCGGAATTACGAGTACGGAGTACGTCTGGTTTGGGAGCAAGGCCCAATCTGTAACGGACGGCTACCGTTTCGCTCGCGCCGGCTGGGTGGTGGGGTGGGCCTATCCCTATTCTGCAAGGCCACGAACGGGCGAAGAGACGGGAAGTCTCCAGGCCCGATACATCTAATCGGGTCGGTCTGTTGTCTATGTCCGAAGCGCGGACCAACGAGAGAGCATGCCACGAGCCTACCCGCACCGCTGCGCCTTGACTTTTTTCGGGGGAGGAGGGGTATGTAGGTAACGAGTACCACCGCCGTCATACGGAGTAGCCATCTAATCGGCCGCGACGAACGGACGTGATGCTGACAGCGAAGCAAAAAGGGACCTGAATACACAAAGTACCTGGGGCCAAGACTGCACTCCTGATTAAGACCAATGTTTTTCCCAATGATTCAGCCATAAACGATGGGGGCCAAGACGGTCATGCATGACTACCCGCACGCTTTGAGTAAGCCCACGCCAGTATGTGCATGCTGATGGAGGCGGGAGGATGCTCGGACGCTTGCCAAGGGATATGGGCATTGGCGAGGACGACAACGTGCACGCGGAAGCGCTTTCTACGTTGTAGATCGACACATAGCCATTCCATCGGCCTCATTTTGATGGAGAAAGGGAGAATGGCGCTAAAGGGCCTCGAGCCCCCCCTCTTCTTCCTCTAGGCTTGAGAATATTTTTGAACCACCAACCTCGCCCTTCGCGCCTTCGCGCTGGTGGCCTGACGGGGGGGGAGCCAGGCCGTTGAATAACAGCACGACGGAACTTGACCCGCTGTACGGCTCGCCTTGCACGAGTAGGACTAGGTAGGCCGAAACGAGCAACCCCAGCGACGGTATTTGGCCCTATTATTGTTATTATTGTATTATTTTTGGACGCTTTATTTTTGTCAAAATAGAAAACGCCGCGAGCACAAAACACCGAAAAGCTTGTTCGGTCGCATCCAGGGGTCGTGGTGCCATTGATGCAAGACACTGGATAAGCTTTGCATGGTGAAGAGCGCAGTGGTACGTGGACGCGACGGCGTTGCTGCATCTACAAAACCACGATGAAATCGTGTCGCCCATTGGAACCGCTTCTCTGCCCTCACCGCATATTCAGATGATGGCCGCGCACTGCCCACCCGTTTGGATCCTATTGCATCCTTTGGCCTGCAACCTCGGCAGTATCCTACTTGTAGTTTGAGTGCCAGCACTGGCTCACGGAATTCGAGCGCATTCCCCAAGGCACTCTGACAAACCCCATTATTACAAAGTATGCACTTCCCATCCTTGGGCCAATGTCCGAGAGAAATCGGATAGTAACAGCGAGGCTGCCCCACTATGAGCGGGAATAACCCGTTTCAAGGCTTGCCGCCGTACGATTTTATCCTGCAAGCATTTTCCATATTATGCACTGCGCAGTGTTGTGTCAAAGATGGCAGTCCATGCCTCGGCACTTGCACTCGCCTTGGCAGGAACAAGATAGGATCCAGGAGAATTGCTCGCCGCCCGAAATCACTAGCATTCACACAACGCAACTCGTGCCTATGGCCTAATCGCAACAATCGTACGTAAGATACATACATACATACTCGTACACTGCCAGCGTTATGGGGCCTAGGGCCAGGCGGGTGAAGCCCACAGAAAAGCTTCGAGAATGCTTCGCTTCGCGCTTCGCGAAGAGAGCGAGAGGAGGCCTGAGGCAAAAAGAAACCCCAAGACCGCGAAATTGCCAGCACGAACGAGGCTCTTCCATCCCACAATAAGGTACAACCCTAAAGTTGCCCGGCTCCGGAGCCCGTTTGCCAGGCGGTGAGCGGCGAGCCTGGCGTTGGCGGCGCGCCAACGTGCCATTCAGCCCTGTTTGTCCCTCTCGCTTGTCCCGCGACGACTCTGCCGCTGTCCCAATCCGCGATATCCCGCAAAAAGGGGGGCCTCATGACCAGCAATAGCAAGAAAATGCAACTCTCGTTCGCTCCGGTCTCGTCGCCATCGGACGACGTCACAGACGAGGGGAACCATGCCAGCACGCCCAACGTGAAAATTAAATGGAAATATTCACCCTCGGGATCTCGATGCCTTTTCTCGGAGATTTATCGTAGCCCAACGTGAAGCAATGACATCACAGGCACTCCTGTTCGCGCCTTCCCCAGACCGCAACGTGCCGTCCTTTCCAAATTCAGCCTCTGGTAGCATACGGGGAAGGGGGCGTTTCTGCCGTGGGTCAGGCAAGTGTGAACTGCCGGCTGTGGCAGCCGGCCACCCCTCCTCTTTGGGCTCTGCATTCTGCAGTCAGCTTCTTGTGTTTGCCATGCGATAAGGATACGTCACCGGCACCCTTGAGCCTCAGATGCGCTGCGCGTTTGCCACACGCGGCCCGACCGCAATGCCGCTACGATGCAGGCACTGGCAAAGTGCAAAATCAGAGCAATGGCTAGTCCAGATTGGCCTAGTGTCACGGCACATGAAGCTGAGTAAAGCGCGAAGCCGCGAGCTTTTGTGGGGGGCGCCATTTCCTGACATTACCTAATCGGCTTCGAATCTCGCTCGTAGGTCGCTTTCTGCTCCACACGCCCGTTCCAACTCGACAAAACGGTCGCTTCCAGACCCTGACCATCCAAGCCGAAGATCCCCCGTACGGAGTAGTAATCGCGGGAGAGCAGCGGGGACGGTGGTGACGGCGAGGATGGGGGCCGACAGCATACTCGCCGCGCCCAAGCCATGCCAAATTCGAGCGCCAACGAAAACGAAATCGTCCTACTCGTACGAGGACTCGGCCAGTTGGGTAGGAATGCAATCTGTCGCGATGGGGGCAGCTATTTTTACTCGTACTCGTACATGCGCATACGGGCAGAGCCAAGCTTCTCGGTTTGTACGGGTCAATCTTTCCCTAGCGCCGGTGCCGGCATCAGACCTGGTGATGCTCACAAGACTGGGGAGCTCAAGTGTAGCAGCATGATAACACACTACCACTCCATTCTCTCGGGCAGGATGGAAGCACCAGTTCCAGAAGCGTCGAGAAATTCAAAAGTCCCATTCTTGCCGCCTCCATTTTAATCTAACGTCCCGCTTAGTAAAATCGTATTGAAACACAGCACGAACAGCATCTTAGGGCAGGAGCTGCCCGCTTAGTGGCACTGCCAGAGAGGCCGCTCAGTGGTCTTAATCGTAAGAGTAAGGGCACTGCAGCGTACGAATTATTGAGTGCGCACTGTTCTAAACGGTAAAGACATGTACACGATAGCTTCGCATCTTGGCGATGGGCGAGACGCGGCTGCGCTTAGAAGGCTCGCAGCCTCTCGGTGCGCGATGGCTGCACAGTCGGCGACCTGATCCTGCCAAAATGCCGGACTACAACAACATGGGCTTACTGATGTATACAAATGCAGCATCCGTTTTGAAGATCAGAGCAACCCTGATCATTCCCATGACCGATTGAGTGTCTTGGTTCCTAGTCGCGATGTGACCTCGAAAAAGGTCGTTGAGCGAAACCCGAATTGCAGGGGTGCTCGGCAAATTTGCCCGGCATGTCTGCCATGCCAGATCGGCGCGAAAGCGGACCTGGCCAGCTGGATAGGGACGCTCAATAATACTGACAGCCCTCGCGGATGATTCATGTCCGCTTTGGATAGCGGATCCGGCGACGCCAGGTGGAATTAAAACAGGAAAATGCGCGCTACTCTATGCAAAAGCCCCGATTCACGGTCTGCCCGTGTTTGTTTCTTACGCATGTTGCAAAAATATGGTATCGCAATGCTGGCTGGCCGTCGGGTCAAATACTGTAGACAGGAAGCTTGGTCCGCTAAAAGACCGCTATGGCGTCGCGCCCTACCCGTACTGCTATGTGCCACAGAGCAACCTATTTCAGAGCAGACTGCTTTCGCACACCTTGCCTGATTTGCATTGACGGTCCCAGCAGCTTGCGGGCTAAGCTTCAGAGATTAGATGCAATCCATTGCAGTCCACCTTGTAGCAAGCATTCTTGCCAGATGGGTGTCCTGCCGCTATCATCGAGTTGCAGATTGACTAGTAAGACCGAGACCGCCGGGGAGACTCCGGCCAAGCCTGAGCCATCCGGTGGTGTTATCTTACCTTACATGTCGAATCTGGCCGTCGGATCCTTGACTGGACTCTTCAAAGAAGAAAGAGCGAGGAGACGTACCAAGTTGATACTACTGTTAAGAAGGCAAAAGGACAAAGACTTTTTAGCCGAGAGTGTGGGGTTGTCGCTCCGTCTGCGCAACCGTTTGTGGGCAAGCACTTGCTAAATGATTTAGTATCTTATGATACAAAATATGTTGTGGGCCGCCCTAGTCCACGTGACTGGCGGCGCACATATTTCGCCCCTGCAGGTGTGCCATAGTCAGACTAGCTTCTTCATGCACATTCATCAGGTTGTAAGCCCTCTTTTCGCACAACTTCATCAATATCGTCTGTAGCATCAAATCCTTCCGTTTTTAGCCATTTACGGCCTCCCTTTACCTTCTCGTGGTCTTTCTGATTAAATCCGACCATTTTTGCCTATTTAGTGGCCTTTTTCGGCGATTTCTGCCCCCTTGTAAAAATTTTTTACATACACATTAGTACCTTAGGAGCGCCTACATACGGGACTAGCCTCTCTTGCCTTTAACTAGTTAGATACTATAGATCTAATCTAATCAGCCTTACCGACCTGTAGGCCTTGCTTACGCTTTAGCTTACGCCTAATTATAGACGTCTCTTTGTTAGGGTTGCGATTAATTTAAATCCCTCTCCTTAATAACAACAATCTAGAGGAGTGGGATTAGGCCTTCTAAGCGGTCCTTTACGACTATAATATTATTTAACACATTGAAACGAAGGTGCCGCGGCCTGTAGACAATGCGGCAGGCCGGGAGTAGCAGCTTAACAAGGCTATAATCTATAACATTATAAATGTAACTATAAAGTTAATAAGGTCCTTCTTACACGTAAGTAGCTACGCTACTTACTATACTAACCTTATAGTTAACTATTTAGCTATTAAATCGACTATAGGCAGTGCTTAGGAGGTTATTATTAACAACGTCGCTTAAAAGTTTTAAGCTTTACGTCTTTCTTTGTTTATAACGCCTTTAGCGTATTTAAAACGCTTTTAGCAGCTTAACCTAATTATAAAGCAGACTATCTTTAAGAACTCTATAGTTATAAAGTACTTTATCCTTTATAAGCAGTTTTAACCTATCTTTTTAGTTTAAATTAAGTAATACTACCTTTAAAATTAAAAGTTTGCTAAAGACTACCTAGCCTTAGTAAGGGAGCTTTAAGCTATAGCTAAGGCATATAAACTAGCGACGTTAATAGTATAGTTACTGCGTTAAGACAATAATAATAATAATAATAGTAATAAAGGTAAGAAAGGCCTATAGTCTCTTACTAACCGTTATCGTTATTACGCTTAGTAGTACTTAGACGTCCCTGCCTACAATCGTTACTAGGCTTAACACCCCTAAGGTAACCGCTAGCTTTAGTGTGGCTACTATAAGATTTACTATAAAGGTAGTAAAGCTAATTATTTTTAGCTTTACCTTAAGCTTAAGCTAAGAAGTAAGTAGTTAAAGTTAACGCCTACTACTATAACTACCGTAAGCGCGTAGCTAGCTAACAATAAGACTAGTATTTAGCTTAGCACTTACGCCTTAATATTAGTTAAGCACCTACTTAACAATAAGGTTATCCTTAACAGCGGCTTAATGTATTACACCTTTAATTACGTTAAATGGTTTTAGAGTTTAAAGACCTTGCCGTCGCTAGTCTAAACGTTTACGGCTTTAGGCAACAAAAGCACGTTTATATAGAAGGGACTTGTCCTCTTTAGTGCTCGTAAGCGCGACGGTACTATTACTAAATTTTCCGTTAGCAATGCGCTCTATGCCTTTAATTCGCCTTATAACCTTATCTTTATAAGCAAGCTTTAGGATAAGGGCTACTACTTTAATAGTAAGAGAAGTATTTTAGTAAACAAAGCTAATTAAGAGTTAGCTACCTTAGTATAGTCTAGTAACGCCTCTTTCTTTAACATTGTTAACATAGGCTCCTCTAAGCATAGTGTTAACATCTTTTACGCTTTAGTAAACTATAAGCTTATGTATAAGCGCCTTCTTTATACTTCTTATAACGTTATCGTTAAGGCTTGCTATAAAGCAAGGATTAAACTTGCTAACGCCGCCGCTAAGCTAACCTATAAGACCTACCGCCTATTAAAATTAACTAAAATAATTAATAGGGTCCCGCCTAATCTAGTGTTGTCGCTAGGGTAAATAATCTAAATAGACACGATTAAGTGTCCTCTTAGCTTCTGTAGTTTTTGCTATTTTATTTACTTCCTTAATGCTTACTTAGGCTACTACTAGGTCTCCTTTTACGCCTTAAAAAGAGAAATATATAACGCTATTAAGATCTTCTACGCTTACTTTAAGCGTTAATCTAGCTTAAAGGTCTAAGGCTACGGTTATAATGGTAGCCTAAAGCTTAGCTTTACGCTATAGCTGTTTTAAAACTTTAAATTTAGGGCTTAGGCTGCGGCGAATAGCGTCGTCCTCCTCGTTAACGTCCTATATACGCCTTATTAAAATAAAGGTTTAGAGAGGGCTAAGCGTATTATCCTTAACCGCGCCCACGCCGCCCTAATTTAGTTAGGACTGCTGTAACATTTATAGCCTTTTACTACGTAGACGGCTATTACTACAATTAACTAGCTACCTACTGCTTATAACGCTAATAGCACCTCTCCTTATAAGCGCCTCTTCGTAGCGCTAGGACTACTAGGTATAGCTTTTACGCTATATATTGCACACTTTAGGACCTTTAGTTACAAGGCCTACGTACACTTAAAGGAGGCCTACCGTAAGACGTTTAACAAGTTCTTGCTAAGGGCACTAATCGGCTACCTTATTAGCTACGCTAGCCGCCATAGCCGTATCTTCTAAATTTACTACCCTAACACTAAGCGTATTACACGCGCCTTATCTGTTTAATTTAATAAGCTATTACCCCCTTTAACCTTTAAGGAAGAAGAGCTAATTAATAGCATAGTAACCTTTATAAAAGATAACCTATAGCCCGCCGCTGTTAAGGCTCCGGTCCTATTATAAATTGTAGCACCGCTAAAGCCGCCGCTTCTAAAGATCTAGCTTATAAAGCCGGCGGGCGCACCGTAAGCGTAAGGCTAAAGCTTGCTGCCGTTACTTAGGATTATAGCAATACTAACGCCTAGAGTCTCCTTTAACCTCCTAAACCCTCCTACCCTACTAACTACCGTCTACCGTAATAACGACGACGATTCTAACGCTTCTTTCGTTAAAGCTACTAAGGGGCACTATACTAAGGAGGATATAAATACAAGATATAAGGAGGCTAGCAATATGTCTAAAGGGCAAACCTTTAATGTAAGACTAACCTCTCCGTCGGTCCGGTTTAACACGCCGGTAGTCTTAAAGGCGCTAAAGACACGCTAATTAGACCGTAATAAGGATAAGCCGCCTAAAGACTACCGCCGCCTTACCGGCTACCGCACAAAGCACCCTATAGCCAACCACTTTATGTCTGCCTATAACTAGGACTCTATAATGCTTAACCTAGCTAGTTAGGGCCCTTTAGCAGCTCCTAATCCAATTTATAGCTATACGTTTATAGCGCTTAACGTAAAACTGTTAATAGCGTCTAAGGAGGAGTTTGCTATAGCCTTAACCACCCCTAAAGGTTATAAGAAGGCCCTACTTTATAATAACTTTAAGTTATACTAGTAGCCCGCTATAAAGCGGGAGTTTAACAGTCTAATTAATAAAAAGGCCTAAGACCTTGTCCCGCCGCTAACTTACGCAAAGGTGCTGCTAAGCAAGTAGGTATACACCCGTAAGCCTAATTAAGGTAAAGCGCGGTAGGTAGCCTATAGTAATTTTAAATCGTAAGATAACTAAACGTTTAAATTAACCTTTGCTACCGTCGCTTTAATAACAAGTCTACGTGTTTTCTTATCCTACTACGCTGTTAATAACCTTAAATTAAAGTAATATAACTTTTTAACGGCCTTCCTAAATGTAAAGGTTTTAAAAGACTAGGAGGTATACGTTAGGCAGCCGTAAAGCTTTAAGGACGGCTTAAGCTAAGTCTGCCGCCTTTGCTAAGCCCTTTACAGCCTCTCCTAAAGCTTGCGTTAGTAGTTTAACACGCTTACTCCTACTATAAATACGCTTAGCTTTTAAGCCTTTAATTTAAACCTTTATATATTTCGTAATAAAGAGACTAGCGTATTTATTTTAGTGTATGTTAACAACTTGCTAATTACTAGTAACAACCTTCCGTTAACCCTTAACGTTAGCACGTCGTTGTTAAAGATTTATATAATACGCTACCTTAGGGCTATAACGTGCTTCCTTAGCCTTAAAATACGCTATAACCGTACTAATCGCCTTATCTACCTCTTATAGTAAAAATACATTTAAAAGACCTTATAGCAATTTAGTATAACAAACCTTAATAGCGCTATAACTCCCTAGCTAGCTAAACTTAAACTCTTAACTAAATAAGACCCTTAAACTACGCGTTAAACCGAATATTTACGTAATACTAAGTTAGTTAACTTTGTCTTAACAGCTACGCGCCCTAACATTAGCTTTACTATTAATAAGCTTTATAAAGGTAATAAAGGTCCTTTTAATTAGTATTAAACCTTACTAAAGCACCTTTACCGCTACCTTAGTATAACGTAGCACTACGTAATAACTCTTAGTAGCTAAACTTTTAGTAATATAAGGCTAACGGTATATAGTAACGCCTCCTTTATAAATAACCTACCCTTTCGTTACTTAACTAGTAGCTTTATTATTTTTATTATAAGCAAACTAGTATTATAAAAGTCCTAGCGTTAGCCTTTTATTACTCTGTTTATAACAAAGGCTAAATTTATTAACCTTACGCCTATTACGCGTACACTTTAATAGGTTAATAGCATCCTTTATAACATAGGTACCGTAATAGCTAGACCGCTTTTACTGTTTACTAATAGCTATAACGCCCTTTTAACGGTCCTTAACCCGGCCTAAAAGGCCTGTACTAGGCATATTAACATCTAGTATAAGTAGATTATCGAGCAAGCCTAGCAAAAGGCCTTTAAATTGTAACACATACTAGCGGCGGACATAGCAGCTAACGGCCTAACTAAGCCGTTACGGCGTAAAAAGCATGTCGCTTTTGTCGCCATGCTCGGCATGCGCACCACAGTAAGGGATTAACGTGATTAGCCAATAGCGCCGTTACCGTAGCACTAGCTTGCCACCTGCGTTATTTTTCATTTCCTTATTAACATTACGAAATCTAGCTTTAATCAAAGTCTACGCGTTACATTTACGCAGCCAAAAGGAGACTCCCAGCAGACCGAGTAATACTTGTTTTTACTGCGTTTTTGCCGCAAATGTCATGTACCTAGAGTTTCTCACCTGCAGGTTCGAGGGGCAGTGTTATGGGCCGCCCTAGTCCACGTGACTGGCGGCGCACATATTTCGCCCCTGCAGGTGTGCCATAGTCAGACTAGCTTCTTCATGCACATTCATCAAAATACTATGCCACCATTCAGCGCTCTGGGTGAAGATCGTGGACCCTAGAAAACGCCACCAAACACACGTTAGATTGTCCCACGCCAACGATTATCGGCACACCCGGCTGTCCTTTTGGACCGTTTAATGCCGCTCCCTAGGTGACGTTGGAATTTTTACACCTCGCAGGATGACAGCCGACACACCTTGATTGTGGGGGAATAGCCTTTTATCTTGGGTGATTGGGATAGCAGACATGCACACATCTGCAGCTCGATCCGACTCCACCTATCATGCAGCAATGCGGCCTTTTCTATACGTCCCCTTATGCAACTGCAACTTTGGGCTCAAACAGCGCGCGAGTGCTTTTCCGTGCTTTAACACCTAGCTTTCGCATCAAGCTCGTTTTCCCTGCAGAAGCCGGCTCGTTCACTTGAGCCTCGCTAGAACTCGTTTTCGGACGTGTCCTTTCCTTAGAAGGCGGCGAGAATTGTGTGGCCGCGTTTTGCGGGTTGGCCGCGATAGGCAGAGTAGCAGGCACAGGAGTCGCACTGGTAGCTGCGGGAGCTGTGGTCAAAGGAGCAGCTGTCGGAGTAGCAATGGCTGCCAGAACGGTTGGACCAGAAGTCACGGATCGCTACGGCGGGAACCCTCTGCCTAAGAGGGCCCAGCCGTCCGAAGCGGGAGCTCAATGTTCAGCCGTTCGCAACCCTCGACAAAGTCCCACTGGAATCCGGTTTCCCACAAGTCCGCCGTATTGCGGTCCATAACGCCCTCGGCGACGGCCTCCTCAAGCAGGTCAGCCCAGTGTCGAGGGGTCTCGACGGTGAACGGAGGCTGGCCTTGGTCAGGCGGTGGCGGACCGGAAAAGATCACGCGCAACGAGCCAGCCGCTCTTATAGCCATTAGCTTGTGTACGGCGAACTGAATCTCTAACAGGCGCATATCAGGGAGCGGTTGGTTCTTCGCATCCTCTGTTGCCAGTTCATACACGTCGCCGTGCCGCACAGCCTCGTATGCCGTAGCTGTCGCCTGCCGGGTAAGGTCACAGAACCCGCCATCCCGGCCAAAGTCCCACGGACTGTTGCATATAGAGCCGGCTTGGTCTAGGTCCCTAAGCCAAAAGACTTGAAGCAATAGCCGCCGCGTAAAGGTCGGGTCATCGGGGTGCTCGAGGGGCCGCAGGCCAAACTTATATCGGTCCCACAGACTGTGGGCGTGCGGTGCGAGAGGGAGGATGTTCTGTAGCTCCCGGCCTGTTGCTACAATATCCTGCTCATCTGGCAAAGGCCACAGCATGCGAAGATTGCACCATAGATCGTTGAGATCGGTATGCTTGGCCCGGACGGGGATGATGTGGGCGCCCTCAACAGGTTTGCTCGGGCCTGTCAGGACACAGCGTTTGTACCAACCCGTCACTCGGGTCTGTGCATTTTTATCAGTCGTCGAGCGCTCGGCAATATCGCCGTCTTTCGTTCTTTTCTTTGTCGACCATAAGTTGATGGCGTTGAAACTCTCTTCGAGGCTGCCTTGGATTGCTGCAAGCGCAGAACCAAGGAAAAAATCGAGGCTTTGCCCCATCTGTAGGATGTTGTGCATGCTGCCTAGATTTAAAAAGACTGGCGTAGACATTGGATCCAAACAGACGATAAGCACCGAGACGAGAAGAAGCCGTTGTTTTGCCCTGCAAGGTCTGTCATTTGGGTCATCAAATTCTGCATCTGGATCATCGGGGCTAGTCGAGGCACGTCGAATTCGGTCATGGATAAATGCAATCATTTTCCCCCGGAGGCTCTCTTTGCTTGTGGGGATATCCTCGTCGGTTGATTGGTGAGTGCCATCATAGAGAGCAAATTCCTCGAGTACTGGCCGGTGCTCGTAGAATCTGGCCACATTGCGGGTTGCCATTTTCTAGAAGAATAATCCCCAGTACGCAATAGCAGAGGCAGAGATGATAGCGAATAATGCACGGTAGCGTGGAAATGAGACGTGGAAGAAAAGGTTGGGGGAGCTGAAATGGAGTGAAAGCAGGAATCACTCGAGATACACAAACACACAAACGGTTGACCGGAATCAGGGCTGCAAGGTAAATACCATCAAAGGCCACCTGACCCTGTCCCTCTCGCGACAACTTAATGTGGCAGTCGCGACTGCTACAAGGGGCAGTCGCGATGACGCAAATCAAGACTTTACTAAGCTGAGTGGAGTTGGCGAGGGTGATGGATCACCATATCTTCAAAAGGCCTTAGCCTCTATTGTTGCAGCGTAATTCGGGCTACTGCAGTCTTCTACGATCACTGCACAGGTTTTCCCGGTACGGTACATTAAGAGTAGTTCTCTTTAACGGGACCGCTGGAGGGGCGCACTGGGGTAGAAGCCAGAAGCCACAACCCACAGTTTTCACGCTGCTCCCGCACTAAGGTCTGACGAAGATCTTTTCTTAACGACGCAGTTGTAGTTCTGTTCGCAATGCACCTCCCCTCTGTCATGCTTAGCATTCCCACCGGCCGCTAAAATCTAGAGAGGCGACGATTTCTAGATTGCAGCGACAGGACGAGACTGCTGCATGCTGGACAGGTAAGATTCCATCATAACTAGCCATCGCAATCATACAACTGTGCACTACGCCAACAAAGAGACACGGGCAAGGTGTCATGCGTAGCATATCAAAGGCATCTACCACCTCAATTGGGGAGACAGCGTCTAAATTTTATGGGCACTTTTCGCTCTCTGGAAGATACTACACATAGTGAAATGTCCGAAACGTTAAGCCTTGTCTTCATTCATATTAGGAAAAAAGAAAGTTTGCATTGGATATCAGCGTCGTGAGTAAAGGTGCGTGATGTACAGAAAACTGGCGATGCCACAAGCCCCCGCCACCCATGAGCCGCAGAGGCCATTTAGATCCTGCCAGCTCTGGCAGCAAGCAACTAGCAGCCTGCCTGTCGTTCGGCCAGCGGCCCCATCCTCCTCAAAACGACGACATCACTTATTTCTTGGCAGCCTTGGCGGCCGACTTGGTCACCTTGGCAGTGCCACCGACGGTCTTGTCGACCGACTTAATGACACCGACAGCAACGGTCTGGCGCATGTCACGGACGGCGAAACGGCCCAGGGGCGGGTAGTCGGTGAAAGCCTCAACGCACATGGGCTTGGAGGGAATCAGCTTGACAATGGCGGCGTCACCCGACTTGATGAACTTGGGGTTGTTCTCAACCGACTTGCCGGTACGGCGGTCGATCTTCTCAAGCAGCTCAGCGAACTTGCAGGCAATGTGGGCGGTGTGGCAGTCCAGAACCGGGGCGTATCCGGCACCGACCTGGCCAGGGTGGTTCAGGACGATGACCTGAGCGTTGAACGACGCGGCGCCCAGAGGCGGGTCGTTCTTGCTGTCACCGGCAACGTTGCCACGGCGGATCTCCTTGACGGAGACGTTCTTGACGTTGAAGCCGACGTTGTCGCCAGGGACACCCTGGGTAAGCTGCTCGTGGTGCATCTCGACGGACTTGACTTCCGTGGTGACGTTGGAGGGAGCAAAGGTGACGACCATACCGGGCTTGAGGATACCCGTCTCGATACGGCCGACCGGGACTGTGCCAATACCGCCAATCTTGTACACGTCCTGGAGGGGCAGGCGCAGGGGCTTGTCGGTCGGGCGCTTGGGGGGCTCGACAGCGTCAATGGCCTCCAGCAGAGTCTTGCCGGTAACCTTGCCGCCCTTGCCCTCCTTCTCCCAGCCCTTGTACCAGGGGCAGTTGGTCGAGGCAGCAAGCATGTTGTCGCCGTTGAAGCCAGAGATGGGCACGAACGCGACCGTCTTGGGGTTGTAGCCGACCTTCTTGATGAAGTTGGACGTCTCCTTGATGATCTCGTTGTAGCGGTCCTCGGACCACTTGGTGGTGTCCATCTTGTTGATGGCGACAATGAGCTGCCGGACACCGAGGGTGTAGGCCAGCAGAGCGTGCTCGCGGGTCTGGCCATCCTTGGAGATACCAGCCTCGAACTCGCCCGTACCGGCAGCAATGATCAGGATAGCGCAGTCGGCCTGCGACGTGCCCGTGATCATGTTCTTGATGAAGTCACGATGGCCCGGGGCGTCTGGCGGGGTTAGCACACATGCATCATCGCACACACAGTGAGAGCAACATACCAATGACGGTGACGTAGTACCGGGGGGTCTCGAACTTCCACAGAGCAATATCGATGGTGATACCGCGCTCACGCTCGGCCTTGAGCTTGTCAAGAACCCATGCGTACTTGAACGAGCCCTTGCCCAGCTCAGCGGCTTCCTGATTCAGCTGTTAGCGACTGTAAGACGGCAGTGTGTTGTGAGGCTGAGATCGTGGGGATGGGCGACATGGGTGAGGTAGATGAGATCTTCCTGTGGAGTGGTCCGTGCGCAAGAGCAGTCGGGGTGAATCCCCGAGCTATGACCGCCAAAAAAATTTTCAGGGTCCACCAGGCAGGCTGGCCAAGCATTGCCCCTCCAACCCCACTTTTTGATAATGGAGTATGGTAAAACGCGTGCGGACGGGTATGAAAAAAAAAATTGGCTTTGTTGGGCAGGAGGAGGGCAAAATGTGTGTTTTTGTGTGGGTAGTAGTAGTATCAAAAACTCACCTTCTCGAACTTCTCGATGGTCCGCTTGTCGATACCACCGCACTGGTAGATCAGATGGCCGGTGGTGGTGGACTTGCCGGAGTCGACGTGGCCGATGACCACGACCTGTGTGTGTTAGAAAGAGTCGGATGACACGAGGAGATTGCCGTGTTGGTGCAGTATCAATGCTGGCTGTGGTTTGCCGAGCGCTGTTGACCGATATTCGAGACTTACGTTGATGTGAACCTTCTCCTCCTTACTGTAGACACGGGTGGTTAGCCAGTGCTCTCGTCTCGAGTATTAAGATGAACCTGATCGCGTAGACATGGCCGATGCTTGATCGAGGCCCGAAAAAGGCAACGAGCATGGACGATGCTGCGATAGATATCAAGCAAGGATGGAACCTACCCCATGGTGACGGTTGGAAGCTAGAAGACTGTTTTTTTTTTAAGGGTGCGATATCGCGAGGTACTGTTGGCAGAAATGGTTAGAAACGCGATCCAGCGGCTGCGACAAGAAACAGAGAGATGGGCAGAAGAATGGCGATGGTGATGATGATGCCATAAAAGACAGGATCGACAGAGATACTCACTTGAAATTGGCAGATCAGAATGCTTGATTCAAGGTGTGCCGACGAGAGAGAAAGGGAGAAAAAAAGTTTGAAAGGACAAAGTGCGTGGAGGGGTTTTTATGGAGGGGGGGGCAGGAGCGACGAAAAAAACCAGAACAGACAGAAGGCGGGGCTGCGGTTGGTTGCCAGGGCTTTCCGCCCCACTAGGAAAAAAAAGTAAAACCAGGCTAAAAAAAAATTTGTGGCCTGCCGTATTTTTTCGCCTTCTACCCCTCCAATGGAGACTGGGGGAAAATACGAGTACGGACAAGGCCTGGACGATCGCTCCGCGGCGGCTTTGGCTGTGGTGGTAGGGGGAGCTGCAGCCGTGGCGCGGTACTGGGGCGACCAGGCAGAGCTAACAAAAAAGTCAACAGCTACACCGCCACCTGCCCCGCTGCCAGAGCGGCGATGATGGCCATTTTGGCCGTGGCAAAAAAAGGACCGGCTGGCGTTGCCCAGAGAGACAAAGCAGCATTCCCGCGCGCCTTCTCCTGCGAAACAAGCCGGGGAGCGAGACAGTGAGACAGTCGGACAGTGGGGCAGCCAGGCAAAGGAGCCATGCCATCCATTGCCGCCTTTGCGGCCTAACTGCGGGATCCACCAGCAATCAAGGCCAACGACCTGACGTGCTACGTGGGATTGTCAGGCAGCTTGGGCCACCAGAGACGGGATGCCCACTTTGGGCTGCGACGATCCGCCTCTCTCGCCGACTGAGTCACAGGAGAGAGAGCGTTTGTGGCGGCAGCATGGCGTTGAGCTGTTGGACCGGGGAAATTGTTTCATTTTGCCTCCTGGACGCACGTGATCACTTTATATCTGTTGGGCGTTATATCTTGAGGGTTGAGATATCTACACAACATTCGTACACTGTTTTGTTCGCTGTCGGGCCGCCTGCCCCTCCTCCGCTCACACCTCCCGGCTTGGCATGATCCACCGCACCGCATCGCCGTGCACCAGCCGTCCAATGGCCTGGCGGAAGGCAGTCTTGCTGTGGTCCTCTGCGAGGGCGAGTGTGGACGGTCCATCCGTCGGCGCGGCCTCGAGCGTGAGGGCCGTGTAGCGTCCGCCGCTGCGGCCGCCGTCGACGCCGGTCAGCGCCAGCGTCCAGCCGTCAAATGCCGTGGCGATGCGTCGCCGCACCTCGAGGCCGGCAAACACGTAGTCGATGGGCGTGGTCTCGTGGCGACGGTAGCGTTTCTCGCGGAGCCGCTCGCCCTCGCCTACCGGCAGCAGCACGCGTGCTGGCAGGCCGAGCCCGGCCAGGCGCGCCGGCGTCGCCAGCGCGCCCTGGAGCTGGGCCTGGGCCAGGAACGCGCGCAGCGGCCCCATGGCGACGGCGGCGTCCTCGTCGGCGGCGGCATCGACAAGGCTGGCGCCCGGCAGCTCGTAGTAGCGGTGCTGCGTGATGCGCACGTCCACCGGCTGCGTGGGGAAGAGCACGTCGGCCGTGTGACTCGCCATGACCACCCGCAACGCCGTCACCACCGGCTGCGGCCGCCCGTCCTCTGCCGTCGTCGCGCCCCCCACGTCCACGTAGACCTCGAGCGGAGGCGCGCAGTGGGCCAGGGGCGTGTTGGGTTGGGGCAGGAAGCGCAGGAGCAGCGTGGTGGTCGTGGTCGCGGGCGTCGGCCTGACCGCGGCCTCTTGGCCCTCGGCCCCCTCTCCCGGCAGCCAGAGGCCCGGCAGGGGCGGTACCACGGGCGACAGGATGCGTTCGCGGCCCGCCAGCGCGGCCGTGGCAGCGGCGCCCTCCACGGTGGACAGCAACGGGCCCGGGGCGGCGGCAGCGCCGTGGACGTGTAGCACGTGACCAAAGGTGGCGACGGTGGCCGTGCGGATGACGCGGTACCACTTGAGGCCGCCGTCGTCCGAGGAAGCCGCGGCGTCGCCGCCGTGGGGGGCCACAAACTCAAAGGGGAGCGTGTGGAGGCCGGGCTCCGTGGCGGGCAGGCGAGCGCGCACAGCAGTGCCATCGGCCAGGGCCGGCTCGACCAGACGGGCCCACTGGTGCAGACGGTGCTGCCAGGCCCAGGCGGCGGCGGGCGCCGGGTCAAACTCGGTCATCAGTCGCGCCTTGGTGCGGCGAAGGGGGTCATAGTCCAGCTGGGCCGTCTGCGGGAGCGCCGCGGGGCCGCAGGCGCGGAGGAGCAGGCGGTAGACCATGTCGGCCGTGTCCTCGAGCGGGGTGGCCCTGGTCTCGGCAGCGCCTACCTCTTGGGCGGCGGCGACGTAGCTAATCAGGATTGCCTCGCCGTCCGCGTCGAAGCGCACCCAGCTCTCGGTCAGGGCGCCCACGGCGCGCAGCAGGTCGGCGTCCAGGCCGCGTGCGCCACCCGCAAAGTCGGCCAGGGGCACGGTGCGCGTGCGCGCCCGGCCCAGCATCTTGTCGATCTCGGCCAGGATCGCATCGGCGGTGGCGGCCGGAGCGCCGATGCGCAGCAGCCGCCGCTCCGGGTCCAGCTCAATGTGCCGGTGCAGCCGCGTCTGGCCGCTGCTGTGGCTGCGGCTGCGGCTGCGGCTCGCCGTCGCCTTGGTCGTGGTCACGGTCGAAAAGGCCGTCGAGATGGCCCGCAGCCAGGACCGTACGCCGGCCTCGAGCAGCGCAAACTCGAGCTCCCGCACCGTCACGTCCAGCAGTCCCGGCGCGTCCATCAGCTCCCGCACCGACAGCCTCCAGCACTCACGCATCAGCTGCACCGCCAGCTTCTCCTTGTTGGTCATGGCCGACTGCACGTAGCCCCGGAGGAGCAGATTGGACGCCGTCTTGTCGGCCGTGGCCGCCTTGGCCGTCTTGCTGGCCTTGGCCGTCTTTCCTCCCTTGCCGGACGTTTGGCTCGCGGCAAAATCCTCTGCGCGTCCCGGCGCCCACGGAAGCTTCTCCTCCTCCCACGCATATGCCGTCGGCGCCACCGCTGCTGTCCGGTTCGCCTCAATGTATTGGTGCAGCTGCGTCGCTGTGAAGCCGTCGGCGAGGGTGTCGGCCCGGCGCTGAAACTCGGCCTCTGTCACAATCGTCTCGTCTATCGGCCGCAGCTCGTCAATGTGCTCTGCCACCTCGTCCGGCGTCGGCTCGTTCGCCTCGTCTAGCAGCGAGTTCCAGATGTCCTCCACGTCGGTTGGGGATTCTGGCTGCTCTGGCTGCTCTGACGGCTCTGGCTGCTCTGGCTGCCCCGATTGCCCCGATTGCTCCGATAGGCCATCGCTGGCCTCGGGGCCGGCATGATACAGTCGCCTCGGGGCGGACCCGATCACCGCGCTACCCCACGTCTTGTACGCAGCAAAGCCGGCATGGCTGTTGCGAAGCGTCTGTCGAGAGATCGCTCGCGGCTTGAGACAGAGGGCCGTCTGTCGAGGCCGGAGGGGAGAGAACAGCCGCAGCTGGCACTGGAGACACACAATGCCGCCATTGGCCGGCGTCTTGTAGCCCATGGGAGGACGGGGGGACGGTCGTGCGCGGTCTGGTTCGTGCCGTTGTTGAAGAAGTTGCAGCTGTTTTCGCCATGTTGGAGGAGTTTTGCAGGCCAATCCGTTTCCAGTCTAGTGGAGTTCAGTGCTAGCCAGGGCACCTGCACGTGACACTCCAGGGCATCGTGTTATTGGGATGTACAGAGCAATGATATACTCCTTCTAGACCGGGGATCCACGAGTGTTGTACTCCCAGATTGCTGCTAGAAAATAGATCAGCGGCCCGGACGACCCACGAGGGAACCCAGCCTCTACCTGATTTCTGGCAGCCGAGTACCGAATAACGGCCGATAATCACTTGGAGCTAGCCATGTACGAGTTCACGGACAGAAAGACCACCGCCGACAGACCACCTAGACAGCTAGTGCCGATCGTACCGGAGCGGCACCAGAGCCCCAAGCATCTTGCCTTGTACGACGTATTCTACTGGCATCGTTGTGCTGTTTGCCGTTGCTGGCCGGGTGTTGGCTTCGGCAGCATCCTATTTTGGCGTAGCGCATTATTGTGCAATGTGATTGGCTGAGTAGATAGAAGATACCGGCCCGGTGCACGCTGGCCGCCGGGCAGCGTGGCCGAAACCTAGCTCCTAAGTGGATCATGTGATCGCCAACGAGCTACTCCGTACATACGACGTAATTGTAGCTGCAGCACCGGGAACGACATGCAAGATAGCTTTGCAGTTTGCACTTTGCTCATTATCGTCCCGCCAAGGTGCCGTGGAGAAAGGAGGCAGAATCATTTAGGGCAGGAATGAGTGACGGCAGAAGCCGTTCGTTTTTTTATCGGTAACGCCATGCTGCAAAGAACACTACAAAGCCGCCATGTGCGATAAGAGTGGGGCCATAGCCCCGGTATTTTTACGACGTATGGCACTGCCGCCGGGGTTCAAAGATCTGTTTGCGCCATTCGGCCGTAGATAACGCCCAACAGGACCGCCCACCGGCCAGGGGCCACTCTCGCTGCAGCGTACGACCGGCAACACGCTCGCTCGTACCCACGATTGCATACGCACGTCACCCAGATTTGTGTTCAGTTCCCGGCTCCTCTGCGACTTTTCCCTCTAGTATCTTGCTTTCCCACCTTTTTTCCCCGTCTGCGCCCCCCCTATTGGACATGATGAGCGGCCCTGCAGCGGCGCCTGCAGGGGCCGGCACGCAACCGGCGACGCCCCCGGGGGCGATAATACGGGGCGCATTGGGCGGGCTGCCGGCCAAGGACGCAATGCTGGGGCGCTCACCCGAGCCGGCGATCCCCCGATACGAGAGCGGCGTGCGGCGGCCACACCGACGGCAACATGTGGCCGAAGAGGCGCGGCGACGCGCGGTGCGGGCGTGCACGGGCTGCCGGCGGCTCAAGGAGAAGTGCAATGGGCGGCAGCCGTGCCAGCGATGTGTGCGCATGGGACGGACGTGTGAGTTTGTGGCGCCGGGGCAGGCAACCCGGAAGCCGGAGCCGGGCAGCAGCGACAAGTCCGGCATGGTCGCCGGTGGTGCACGAGGCGGACGTGGCCACGAGGCCCTGACGGCGGGCGACAGCTCGACGGCGGGCGGCAGCGGCTCGACCGTGCCGGGAAGCGGCGGCGAGGTGACCATGGGGAACACGGCCGGCGCGGCGACAGAAACGGCCGACAATGAGCGCGTGCGGTACCTCGAAAAGCTGGTGGAACACCTGCTGGGCGACGTGCCGACCGACGTCAACAACCTGCGGCGGATCCACGACCGGATCAGCAGCGCGCAGCGGGCGGGGGCGGGCCGGCAAGACGCCGGCGTCGACCTGGACGACGTGGCCCTCAAGGACGAGAACTTTACCGTCAAGACGCTGACGGCGAGCACGTCGCGTGAGTGGGCGGCCCCGTGCCGGGGGCCTGTGGGATGTGTCACGTGACCCGGCTAACAAGACGGCAGACTACTCGGGCGAGTTCTCGCACTGGAACTTTTCGTACCGGCTGCGCCAGCGGCTGGTGCAGTTCCTCGGCGGCGAGCCGGGCGGGCGGCGCGAGATTCTCGAGTACTGGCGGGCGACGCAGCTGCTGCCGTCGCCGCGGGTGCCGGTGCTGCGGGCGGCGGTGGGCTCGGTGCTGCCGCCACGTCACGTGGCCGGCTTCCTGGTGCAGGTGTACTTTACGTATGCGCAGACCAACAGTTTCTACGTGGAGGAGCGCTGGCTGCGGACGCGGCTGGCCCGGCTGTACGACGCGCCGGCGGCGGTGACGAGCAGCGACACGGCCTGGGTGTGCGCGGTGCTGCTGGTGCTGGCCATTGGCACGCAGTTTGCCCACATGGCCGGTCACGCCGACAGCCACCACGAGGACGTGGGCCTGCCGTTTTACCACGCGGCGGCGCGGCTGCTGCCCGACATTATCACCATTGCCTCGCTCGAGAGCGTGCAGGCCTGTCTGCTGCTGGCCCACTACGTGCTGCCGCTCGACACCCACGGCCTCGCCTACACCTACCTCGGCCTCAGCATCAAAATGGCCGTGCAGAACGGGCTGCACCGCCGCACCGCTGCCGGCGCCGGCGCTGGGGCCGGCGCCCTGGATGCCTGGACCGTCGAGACGCGCAACCGCCTCTGGTGGACCGCCTACACGGTCGAGCGCCGCATCGGCGTCCTGCACGGCCGGCCTGCCTCCATCGCGCCCACCGAGATGGACGCCGACCTGCCGCGCGACGTGCCCTCGTTCCGGCCCGCCCCCCTCGGCCCAACCACCGCCGGCCCCCCTGCCACCGTCGGCAACCCCTCGCCCCGCTTCGCCAACATGGCCGCCCTCATCGACATGACCATGCGCCTCAGCGACATTGCCAACGCCATCGGCCTCCTCCGCCGCTGTCCCCGCCCCCTCCAGCCCACCTACTTTGAGCGCATCCTCGAGAGCTGGCACAAAATGCAGGCCTGGTGGGCCCGCCTGCCCGACGACGTCCGCAACCCCGACCCGGCCTCGGCCTTTTTCCGGCCCAACGCCCATCTCAAGCTGTGCTTCCACCTCGACCAAATGTTCATCGGCCGCCCTTTTCTCTTCCGCGAAAGCACCGCCGCCTCGCCGTCCGACACCGCCTCGCCGCCTCACGCCCACGCCCCCAGCGCCTCTTCCTCCACCTCCTCGGCCTCCTCCACCTCGCGTCGCGCCCTCCTCGTCGACTCTGCCGTCCGCGCCGCCTACGACGTCCTCGACCTCTGCCAGCGCCTGTGCGATACCACCGGCCTCGCCGGCGCCAGCTACACCGAGTTCAGCTCCTGTCGCGCCGCCCTCCTCCTCCTGCTCGCCCAGAGCCTCAACGAGAGCCCCGACGAGTACGAGCGCCACACCCGCGACGCCATTGCCCGCGGCTGTCGCCTCATGCGCGCCATGGCCACGGGCGGCGGTGGCTCCGTCTCTACACGCTCCGAGACCTCCGTCGTCGATTCCCTCGAAAACGCCGTCCGCCGTCTGCATGCCGAGCGCTCCCAGCGTGCCGCCGCCGCCGCCGCTGCCGCTGTTGCCGTCACCGCCACCGCCGCCGACGCCTCTGAGCCCGTCCCGCCCCATACCGCCAGCTCTTCCGCCAACCACGTCGATCATGTCGTCGACGATCTTGCTGCCGGCGCTCTGCCCGGCCGCAATGGATACGAAATGTTTTGCGCTTGGTCCGCTCTTGTCAAAAGAGCTCCTGCCGCCGCCGCCGCTGCCGCCTCCGCTGCCGAAGCCGCCGCAACCACCGCCTCTCGTGTCGGCCCCGCCCCTTCCGCCGACATCGATCACCTCCTCCTCCACCATGACTCCTTTCATGACCACCTTGACGACCCCGCCTCCGTGGCCGCCCTCGGCAGTGCCCACGCTCCCTCGCTCTACCCAGCTGATCGCACCGACCCCGTCCTGGCCTCCTTCCAGCCCGCCATCTTTTCCTGGCTGCCCGACATTGCCTCTTCCGCCAACGTCGCCCACCCGCCGCCCATGTTGCCAGACAGCTCATTCCTCTCGCCCTGGAACGCCGCTGGTGCCGGCAGCGATCTCGGCATGTCTGACATTATGCAGGCCTTCCCCCCGGGCGTCCTCGACGGCGCCTTGGAGGGCGGCTGGCCCAGACTCGAGTGATCTCGTCGATGCTGGCGCGATGTGGCTTGTCCGAAATTGGATCGGGGGAAGTCTGTTGGCTCTAGCACACTTGACGCATCACGTGATTTCGGGCATAGTTATCCTGGTGGGGATGATATTGGCCGAAAATCTACTAGCCAAAACTTTAAGCGAACTACAAAGGCACAAGTTCCCTAATTTGGCACATGGAGATGGTATCGCAAGCGCGAGACGGCAAAAAGGACAAAAAGAGCGATAAAGTGCGTGAGCACGTCCTTACAAGTCAATGCAAAATTCAAAATCGTACCCTGCGGCCACACCTGCATGCCGTCCACTGCAGCCGACCGTCTGCCGCCGTACCACCCATTGGCTAATCGGCTCACCCTCATCCTAAACTTTGAGTTACCGCTACTCTCTGCCTCCGACAATAATAACACTGACGCCGTCGCTGGCACGCCAAAATAGCCCATTTCCGCCATTGTCTACACCGCTTCCTCTGCCGTAGACTGCACGGACAAAGGGCAACAGAGCGGAGAAGGACTCAGCCGCAGATGTATGGATGCCTGACAATCTAGGTATCCGCACCCCTCACGTTATCTTACCCCTCGTTTGCAATCTTAAGCATCATTTTGAAGGTTAAAGCATAATCAGCCTAGGGCCGACCAGTCTGCCTTGGCTCCGACAGCACTAATTGCGAGGCATTTTCGAGCTAGGGCCTTATATATCGGCTACCGGGAACCCTGCCTTTCAATCCTAGCCACGCCATATCACGCATTCATAGCTTCTTCCAACAAACACTTGACGTCCGACAATGACAGCTTTCTTCGCCTGGGGTAATGTACCCAACTCATTTGTAGTCGGCAATGGGTCTTTGTTGGATTAGTAAGCTCGAATCGCCTATCGCTGGGTACCGATTCGGATGGTTGCTAAGAACATCTACTCTGTAGCCAGGGCTTGCCTCCTGATTACGAAGGAAAGTTCAAGACGTATGAGTGGAATGCAATGAAACTGTCGGCGTTTTGCACTGGACCAAACGGCTATTACTGGGCACTGTACCCGAATTGGCAATGTAAGCTACCATTGTCTTGCTTGCCAATGTCGGTAGATGCACTGACGCACGTTTGCAATAGGGATGGCCCGAGGCCCCCAAGACATGATGCCAGAACTCAATACCCAGGGCGTCTCTCGCGGTTCCAACGGGCTCGCTGTTCTTGGCCGAGGTCGTGCAACTTTCGTAGCATTTGCCCCAAATGGCATCAGCTGGTTTATTCGATACAGCAGCAAAATCTGTCTATGGGGCCCGGACGAGTCTTCGTTTCCCTCGACGTGGCTAACCATGGTGCGCCATCTTGAACGGAACCACCCCCGTAAGGATGAGTGCATTGAATTTGTCGCATTTGGTCTGCACGACATCTTGCTGGTCCGGTTTGAAAACGGAAACTCGCAGATGCTACTACCCGAAAACCCAGCGGTGCGCAGCCGAATATCGACAGAACTTATCAACGAAGTGAACGAACGGTTGCAGGCGGGCTGGACTCTGGGAAACCGCACTACTCTATGTGCGGTTGACACCAATCGCTGGTTCATCGAGTGGAGGCGTGGTAGCGACGCGATTTTCTCGTACGACACGGGGAATGGTGCGGCCGCCGAGGCAGAGCAGGCGCGCATCCAGAGGGTATTGTCGGGAGTGGGAAGTGATGCAGGCCTGGTGGCAAGCGTGCAGGGCAATCAGCTCGTAAGTCCTGCCCGTTTCGATGACCGCACACGACTGCTGACTATGCCAGATTGCGGCGACTGCGGCACTTTATCGGCAACGTGCCGTTTCCAGGGCTATCAACGGGCTGTTTTAAGTTTTGTACTTGCAGAGACACAACGGCTGGGAGTATCCCTTAAAATTATGGCAGATATGACTGTTTAATGGCTGGATTTTCTATGTTGCTATACAATCTCATGTGTACTTCGCAACCTGCGCCCTCGCTATCTCTACTTACTTGCATACGATGAAACCTCCACGTCTCTTTACACTACGTTTAGTACTATAAACTAATGTGATTTCACTGATTGGATTTCAACTACAACGATACGCCTGCTGACTGACATAAAGAATAACATGTTGAAATTGGGGAGTGAATATGACTAAAACTATAGCTGACTACCTATGGCACGTTGCGCCTATCCCTAAGGAAAAACCACGCCGACATAGTTAAATAACCAAGGGCGGGTCAAGTTAACGGCGTACTCGTACACTGAGTCGTTACATATGCCGTAAAACATGCTGTCCAAGGTCATAGCAATGGCTGAAAATTTGGCACCGTCGGGCCCACCCTCGAGTTCTACGTTCGGCATGGATCCACCGATTTGCGACGACGTGGGTACTTGGGTTCCGTCGGGTAGTAGGGCTAGGACAAGGTCTCCCCAAATCTCGTCAAGCTTGGTGGTCGCAAGCTGCACCGTTGAAGACGAGGAAATGTCAGAGAAAATAACGTCGGAATCTGGGAGGCGAGGTTTTAGCAATAAGAATAATCGGGGAGAGAGAGAGAGAGAGAACGTGAGAAAGACGCACCCGTTCCCCACCCCCCCTCGTCATACTTGTATCTTATAATCTTGTCGTTGGACTGGCACAGCAGGGAGAATCGGGTAAACCGGTTGCTTTCGTCCATTTCGGGGATCAGCGAGAGGCCGGTCCGCGTGGCTACTGCCTTGGCAGGGACGGCGACGGAGAGCCTCGCCGAGTAGTTGCTTGCGGTGATGGAGCCACTGGGTGCCTGCCACACGGCTACCCAATAACCCAAGTCTGCATCGTCGTAAGGGCGCTGCCAAGCCCCTGCCATGGCTGCACTGTCTTCGACGGGATCAGAGGTACCACTGATACTGATTTCCTCCCCCCACTGTTCGTTGGGCGGCTGATTGCTCATCCACCAGTATCCGTGGACGGATCCATCGTTCAGCAGGCAGAATGGGCCTGCTGGCCAAGGACCAGCTGCACCCGCTGCTGCGATAAGAAAAAAAGTACAAAGGGTGGAGCATCCTCTCTACATACCGCTGTAGCCCTACCAATTCATAGTGTAAGCCGCTGCTATGTAGCACTGCCACTGTCGCTGTCGGCGCTGCCACTGTCGCTGTCGTCGCTGCCACTGTCGCTGCCACCGTTACTACCGTTGCTAGCCTACTTATATACTATACTAGCTAGCTAATATGTAAATGTCTTAATTACATCGTTATATGTGTACTGCTTGCTGCTACTTTACATTTACTTTTACCATTTATATATGCCTGTAATGCTGTTATTACTTACTGTAGTCGTTGCATAGTTATAGCGTGTAGTATGGTTTGACTAATAGTGTTGCAAATTGTAGGCTTGGCCTAATAATCAATATTATTACAATGTAACGCATGTGCCCGGAGCCGGGTATGGCGTACAATTCCAATTTTAGTCAAACCCCCTTAGCAAGCGAAGCTTTGACTAAGGCGTAGATGAATGCGAAGCTCGGTGTAAGCTTGCACTTCTTAAGAGCATGCTTTTGTTAAATTTGCCGGACGAAATCTATACAAGGAGACAGAGAAAGTATACCAAAATGAGAAGTAAACGATATCCATTGTTGTTTAACAAGACTATATAAGCTATCAATAGGGGGTATTTAACGGGAACATATTTAGAACGTCAATGTCGGCGAAGAAGGCCTCAGATGAGGATATCCCAAAGTCTGCAAGAAATTCCGGAGTTGTCTGTAGATGGATCTCTGTGTGTCTATTGTCGACAATACCACCGCCTGCGCCAGGAGGCATCTCAACAGTCGGAGTTGGCACAGACACTGTGCTGCTAACCATTCGTTGCTGCTGGTCAGGCCATTCAAATGGTGGCCTGCTCATGTCGATATCTTCGAGGCTCTCCCCCATATCCCGCAGTGCAGCAGTGACAAACGCGACTCCTTTCGCGCGGACTTTCAGGCTCCATAGAAACTCCTTTAGCTTCTGCCTGTAGAAGCCAGCCTCCTCCTCGCTATTGCTTGTCGCCCACAGCAGCGAGGCGTAGGTACGAATGTAGGCGAGCGACTTTGCCGAAGCGAACCACCAAAACGACTGCAGGTGCTCCGGCCGCAGGGCCTCCACAAAGTGCATCACATGCAGCAGGCGGGCCTTGGACGCCTCGCGGCACAGGTCCAGAAGCGGCTGCATCGGCTGCCGGGCCAGGCTCCGTACGATGCAGCGGTAGATCATGATCTCGGTGACAAAGTAGGACAGGTGGAGGTAGCCATTTGAGCAGAGCTTGCCCGTCTTGACGTCCTCCATCCGCAGGCAGGATGGCAGCCCGGTCGCCCACTCCTTGAGTCTGACCGCAACAGACTTGACGAGTGCAATGGTGTGCGTCCCGTTGGAGGCTGAGAACTCCCGGTAGCTCGCTTGGTCATGGCTGTAGAACGTTTGTAGCGCTTCGGCCATGACTTCGGTGAGACGCGCAAGATGGATAAAGAGCAGGCGGCCCTTTTCGACCTCTGTGCTGCCCTCCTTCTCGTCCTGGTCGGCTGCGGACTCGGAAAAGTCATCCAGGGAGAGCGGTGGCATGCGCCAGTGGGACGACTGCACATGAGAAGGGCGGCCGTAGATCAAAGAGCTCCACTTGTCCTGCATGAAGGTTGCCCAGGACAGTCGCCGCCTTAGACCCTTTTCCCAGCCGGGGATGTTCCATTGCATGCAGTCGACGTGCAAGCCCAGCTCCTCGGCCACCGCGACAAGTTGGCTCGTCAGGACCCAAGAGTCGCCACCGGAGCGCTGAAGCAGCAGCAGACAGGCTTGGACGGTCGACAACTTGGGCCGATGCGTCACGACCGTCAGCGCTCTTGTTGCCATCTTCACGAGGGCATCCGCGTCGGGCTTCACTTCGCCCGAAAGGTCCTGGTCGTATTCCCACCAGTCCATAGCGAGGAGGTAGATTGCGGCTAGGAGGGGTGACGGGAACTCCTTTGGGCTGCGTGCGTATTTCTCGAGAAAGACGCCCTTGTGGAGGATGGGATAGCTCGGGTGCACAATGCGAAAATAAAGGTCCACCAGGCCGGGTCCATGAGGCTGGACAAGCCTCTCGACGGCTTCGGAGTCGTCTTCATCGTCCGCCGTGAAGGGAGTTGTGCTGTCTGGTCGGGAGATGAACGTCGTCTGCTTGGACACGCGGCAGAACTTGGACGCTTCGGTCTCATTGTAGTGCCGGAACGATGGGTTGATAAATTCCAGGAGCATGTCTTCGTGCAACGAGCCAGGGCCAATGTACTTGAAGTGCGTTGTCGGGTGAAGGCCCAGCGTTCGGCTTAGTAGAGACTTGCTTGGGCCGCCCGGTCCTTGTGCTGCGCTGCTCTCCGGGAGTACAGGATTCGCCTTTGTCCGCTTCCTGCCGCTAAAGCTGCACATGCAGGGGTCAGCAACTGCACAAACCGCTGAGCAGATGGGAAAACATACGCCCCATTAGCGGGTGCAGCGTCGCTGCTGAAGCCATTGTTGTTCTCGTCATCATCGGCCCGTTTCCGCCGCCTCCGCCTCCTTTTCTGTGGCTCGTCCAGATATGTGCATTCCCGCTGGTGAAAGGAGCACAAGACACAGCTCTCCTGCTCCAACTCCCTCACACATTTCAGCTTCCGCTTGCGACAGGTATCGCACGACCGACCACCTGTAGGGGCTCTGCGCTGCTGGGACTGTGACGGTGCTTCTGAGCTCGATGGGCTCGACACTGTCGCGCTATATACGTGAGGCCCAGACATCGCTATCCGAGATGCGAAACATTGAACGCTTGTCTGTGCTTCGTGCTTTGTGGGGATAAGCTTTGTGGTTTGCGGGGATTGCGGGCCTCCCGCGAGAATGCCCTATCTTGGGCAGTGCTACTCGCACTATGTACATGGCAATTTGTCGTCCTGTATCGGTCACTAAATTACAAGATACCAGCCCATCTATATGACTTCCGAAAAATACACTTTGTACTAAAAAAAGCCGCTGATAGGAAACATGCTAAATATATATCTAATTGCAAGAGTAGGTCCTCATGTAAGTTCTGTTGCCCTTGTGTAGTTTGCAGGCAAGCTGGGTTTACTTTACTTGGAGCGCTGTACTATGACCCACTCTTATGTACTTGCAGTGCGAATGATATTCGTCCCGTACTCCTTATCTTTCTTGCGGAAACATTCCGTGGTCGAGATTGTGCAGGAGGCACCACAGAATAGTGTTTGTAAAACTATTTAGTCTGGACGAGGAATTAGCATCTAGACCCCCGCGGCCAGTGAATCGCTTTAGTACAGTCAAGGTTGTCGTAATCGCAAAAAAAGGCGCGAGAACAGACCGTGAATGTAGCAGGTCGGGCTCGAGGAAGCGGTGGCGTCCTCGATCGTCTTGACGAGCTCATTGACGCTAAAGACGACAGGACGGACGTCGTCGTCGGGGTAGTTGCAGATGTGATTGGTCCTGGCTGCGCTCTGATTACTTTACCGCGGCCGATCTCGTCCGGCTGCTCAGGTCAACATCGATAGTGACCAAGACAGCGAAGCCCGTCAAGATGAAGAGGATTGGACAGCTAAAGGCCGCCCAAATGCATACTCTGTCAACTATTTTCTGCCACAGCAATACAGATTCTATCAAGATGGAGAGCTCATGGATAGGAACACAATACTGCAAGGGCATTGAATATAAATACTGGCTAATATGATATCAATGACCCACTTCAGATATTATGAGTTTAGACTCTGTTAACATTGCGAATGATGCAGCCATCTCGACGGTGAGCGGAAGCTGTCTCCGATGTGTAGCCACGACTGTTCCTATCACTTGTATCTTCCCGCAACTAGTGTAGACTCCCCTGTGCAGTACTCGGAGTTGATCGCGACAGGAACAAGAACGCCGCACACCGTGACCTTCCTTGCTCATGCAAGCCGGGGCTGCATAGCAGACGGCCCATTATTTTACATTTGTAGAAGTAGAAAGAACCATGCGCTCAAATTCCGTGGCAATGTCAAACAGATAGCCGTCCATGCCTTTGGCACACACAAAGCAAATGCCAAACGGCATCCCTCCGTCCACATAGCCTGCGTTCACGCTCATCGCACAGAGATCCAACACGTTTCCGAAGTGGGTAAACGCTCCCATTTTAGCATTGAGCGTGATCGGCTCGGCATTCATCTCCGAAATGGTCGGGTGGACGGGAGTGGTAGGGACGACGAGAACATCGACACCACCGCCGCCCCTAGACAGGAGGTTGGCGACTTTTCGCGTCGCGTCCGCTTGTATGAGTTTGTCCGAGAACACATCCCATGGCTTTGCATCCCGGTCGAGAACCTTGGCGAACAGCTCCTTTGTCGTCGGGTGGAAACGCTCAATGTTGGACACGACAAAGTCTCTCCCCATGCAGGCTATCCGCTCGTTGACCAGGCTGCCGTTGTAGAGCAAGTCTGTGGCCGACTCAAAGGGCTGGTAAGACGCGTGGTCGAGCATTTTCAGACGGCCACCGATGGCCTGTATGGCCCGCAACGCCTTGGAGAACGCTGCAGCAAACGACGGGGAGCAGACGGCCAGAGCCGCCTCGGGAGGCACAGCACATGTGAATCCGCCATCCCGCAGGCCCCTGTAGTCGGCCAGCGCCAGCGGCAGCGAAGCGGGATCCTGGGCAAAGGCATCCTCGCAGTCGAACTGGTCGACCACGTACCAGACCTTGCGCGTATCCTTTACCGACTGGGCAAGGATGGTGGCCGTATCCAGACTCCGACAGCAGGGAACAATGCCTCGGTACGAGAGCGTCCCCTTTGTGGGCTTGAATCCGGTGATGCCGTTCAGTGCCGCTGGAACTCTGCCGCTGCCTGCAGTGTCCGTGGCCAGCGAAAAGCTCACGAGATGGGCGCCGACAGCCACCGCCGATCCCGACGACGAGCCGCCGGAGACGAACTTGCCATCCCCAAACACACTGGCGGATACTCCGTAGGGGGAACGGCACCCGCTGAGCCCCGTGGCCAGCTGGTCCATGTTCGTCTTGCCGATGAGAATGGCGCCCGCCGCAAGAACGGCCGTCACGACTGGGGCCGTGGCAGTTGGGACATATGTAAAGTCTGGACAGGCTGCCGTCGTGGGCATGCCGGCAATGTCGAAACTGTCTTTGACGGCAAACGGAATGCCGTAGAGCGGCGGCAGGCCTTTTCGGCTCGTCTCGGCGTACTTTTTTTCCAGCGCTCGTGCGTCGTCGAGCACCTCGGCTTTCGGGCGCAGGAGGATCCAGGCATGCGGGTTCACGCGTTCATACTCTTCGATCCGGCTGTACACACTAGCGATGACGTCGCCCGGCGAGAGCGAAGACTGCCTGTAGTACGTCTCCAGGGTCGTAATGTCGAGGAGCTGCTCGTCCCAGGCCGGCAATGGTGTTGGCAGGCTCCGCGGGTGGCCCATCTTGCCGGCCTGGGCCACGAGCTCCGCGCTGCTGGCCACGAAGCCAAAGAGGCCGTCAAAGGAGACAAACATGTCCAAGGTCGTCTTTACAAAGGTGGCGTCGAACCCACCCGTGCAGTCCTCCAGGATGCAGCACTGGAAGCCGCGGTCGCTGGCCTCACGGGCCGACGAGCTCACGCAGCACTCGGTGGTGACGCCGCAAAAGATGAGGTGGGTCACACCCCGGGCCATCAGCTTGCGGTGCAGGTCGGTGGCCCAGAAGGCGCCCTTGCCCGGCTTGTCGATGACGACTTCGCCCGGCCGCGGCCGCAGCTCGTCCACGATATCGTGTCCGTACTCTCCGCGCACCAGGAGCCGGCCCATGGGGCCCTTGTCGCCGATCCCGGCGGCGTGCTGGCTGTTGGGCGCGTCCAGCTGTCGATCGTGCTTGGCCGCACTGAGGTCGGACAGATCGGGCCGGTGGCCCTCGCGCGTGTGCACGATATGCAGGCCCAAAGACCGGGCGGCGGTGAGGGCCGGCTGGGTCGCCGGCACGACGGACCGGACCTTTGCAAACACGGCCGGGGAGCCACATTGCTCGGCGCCAAAGCCGCCAGGGTCCACAAAGTCTCGCTGCATGTCGATGAGAACAAAGGCCGTGCGGTCAGGCACAAAGCTAAAGGCATAAGGGCGGGCCGAGGTGAACGTGAGCGCCATGGCGGCTGGGTTGGCTTCTGGGGTCATTTTGCGTAGCGGGGACGGCGTTTTGTCAGCCGTAGAGAATGCGTCCTACACTTGCTTTTATTTGAAAGTGTTTCTTATCAATGCATGTATCGACAATGGCAAAAAAAAAGAAAAAAAGAATCGTTATGCGCTCCTCTTTGCCATGGTGGGAAGCTTGATGGCCAGCCCGGATAATGGACCAGATAGGCACCCAGCCTGTGATCAGGGCCGGCGGAGCAAACAATGTGTGCGTGCGGGCCAGACCACAGCGGAAACTTATCAGCATGCTTTTCCTCGCACAAGCGTGTCACATGCCAGGATGGTTGGCCACTGATATCCAGTGATCTAATCCTAGATCAAGCATAGCTTGGAGATAGCGGGCTGTGAGTTAAGTTCCGGCGGGGGTTAAAGTTGCCTACCCCGGCGGCTCTTATTATGGGCAATCTTATCATGGCTCATGCTGACACGGCTGAAAGTGCACACGGATACTATTGGAAGATGCCATTTGGGACGATGTCATCGAGAAGGACCAAGGCTTGGAGTTTTTGTGGATAAATGGGCATCACCACTTCGCGCATCGGGGTCATGGATTCAATTTTGAAATTGCCATCAGTACACTCGACCTGTTCTCCTTGCAGGCCCAGAAAAATCACCATACATCATGGAGGGCCTCAAACGCCGAGCGCAGGCGGTCAAGGACGATGCCAGATCCAAGCAGCGCAAGGAAGGCTGGGTCCTGGAGAAGCAGCCCATGACCTTTTCCGATGACAGCACTTGGAGCAATAGAGACTGCGATGTCACTCCCCTTGAGCAGCGAACGTGGACAGCCTGGACAATCGTCGGCTACTGGTTCAGCGACGTGCTGTGCGCACAGAGCTGGAGCGGCGCCTCTGCCATCCTGGCCGTGGGCCTGACCTGGTACGTTTGCATGGAGACGCGCCGCCGTCGGGCCGAAACTTGAGTTGTGCTGACCGCAATGTGTGGTGTAGGCGCGAGGCAGTCCTTTGTCTGGTCATTGGAACCTTCACTCTTGCCCTCCCCCTGTGTCTAAACGGTGCGGCTGGCGCAGAACTCCATGTGCCTTTCCCCATCGTGGCAAGGTCGAGCTTCGGGTTCCTCTTCAGTCGCTTTGCCATTGTCATTCGAATGGTGACTGCCCTGTTCTGGCATGGTGAGTTGGCCGCTGCTTTTATTTCATGATTGCCCGCACGCTGCTCTCTTCTCACACGCGTCATGTCGACACAGCCATCCAAACATACTCGGGCTCAACGGCAATGACCCAGATCATCAGGGCCATTTGGCCCTCGTACCTCGACATCCCCAACCGCTTGCCCGCATCGGCCGGCATCACAACCCAGCAGATGGTCTCCCACTTTCTGTTTTGGTCTGTGCAGTTTCCGATACTGCTCATTCCGCCCCATAAACTAAAGTGGTTCTTCGTGGCCAAGGCTGTCATTGTCCTCGCCGCCGCAGCGGGGACGGTCATCGGGATGACACACTTGGCTGGAGGCACAGGACACATCTGGGACCAGCAGCCGACCGTTTCTGGCGCCACCAGATCCTGGCTCATTCTGACGTCCATGAGCTCTCTGACGGGCGGCTGGGCCACAATGGCTACGAACGTGGCTGACTTTACGCGCTATCTAAAGAAGCCGGGTGCCGTCTACTGGCAGACCATCCTGGTGCCGTTTGTCTGCACCCTGCTGGGTGTCTTTGGAATTATCTGCACTTCGTGTGCCAAGGTCGTCTATGGCGAGTACATTTGGGATCCTCTTACGCTGGCTAGTCGCTGGGACGGCCCTGGCGGCCGGACGGCGGCTTTCTTTGTCGGCGTGAGCTGGGTGCTCGCCCAGATCGGAACGAACCTGTCAGCCAATGTCATCTCGTGCGCCAACGACATGACCAGCCTGTTTCCCAAGTACATCAATCTCAGAAGGGGAGCTATTATCACCACCGTGACGGCCGGCTGGATCATGGTGCCCTGGAAGATTGTCAACTCTGCCGAGTCGCTGCTGAACTTCATGGGCGCCCTCGGTATCTTCCTCGCGCCTATTGCGGCCATCCTTGGCTGTGACTACTGGCTGGTGAAGAAGAAGGCCATCGACGTTCCCGCTCTGTACCGCCGCCACGGCCGTTACGACTATGGCACTGTCTGGGGTACGAATTGGCGGGCCGCCGTTGCACTGCTGGTGGGATTCGTGCCGAACCTCCCCGGTCTGGCTGCTGCGGTCAACCCAAAGGTGAAGATCGGAGGGGCATCCTATGTCTACGACGTTTTTTATCTCTACGGGTTTACGGCCACCTTTGTTTTATACTATCTTCTGAACGTCGTTTTCCCCAGCAAAGGCACGTTGATCGCCCAGGCAATCCACGATGAGACCATCCTCATTGATGGCCAAGAGACGATTAACGATGGGCTTCATGAATTCTCAAAGGAGGTTGATGTGTATGAGGCGTCTGCCGATGCGAAGGTCTAGTGCGGCAATGGAGTATTGAGTTCAATAGCTGATTAGTTTTGGAGCGCCAGATGGTATCTCGTGCAGGTTTTCAGGTTTTTGTAGTTTTGAAATTGGAGTTTGATAATCTATCTCTACTCTATTTCTTTCCCTTGATACCAAGCTCTTCGATATGCGCCTCGAATAGTTTCTGCAAGCGGGCGCCTTCCGTATCCGCAACTTCGCCATACTCTCTTGCGGCGTTGAAAGCGTGGTACGGGTATGGACTAGAGAAAGTGTCAGATGCGAGGCTTGAATGGGCCTCACGGCATGAACTAGTAATATCCAACTTGCCCGTATTCTGGATCAAATGTGATTGGCGCGTGCGGCTTCACCTGAAGCTGGATGGCAATGGCTTGCTTCCACAGCGATTCGAAAAAGGCCCGCTCTTCAGCGAAAACCGAGTTGGTCGGGTCCGGGCATTGAGACGACTGTGTTGTTCCAATTCGAGTATGGATGTGACGGACCTAGCAGCAGGTAAGGGGGTCGTTGGTGCTGTTGCTGTTGCAGGGTAGCCCAGGAGAAACATGTACTCACTCGTGGCAGAATAGACGCAAGCAAAGCCTCATCTTCCTCGTTGACGTTCAGGAGCCGCTCCCCCACGACGACAAAGTGTGAGATATCAGCCGTAATTAGAAGCCTAGTATGGGGCGTCGGCGTGAGCAACTGCCGGCTTCTATCGCAATACGGCAGCCGCGCCAAATGCTCTTACCTTGGAACTTTTTCCACGATGTAGGCTGTAGACGCGAGATTGAATAGCGACCAATTTCGGTGAGTCTCATGAGACACATTTCCTGCCAGGCCGAGCTCGGCATCAATGGCCAGCGTGCCTTGGAAGAAGGCAACGGAGTCTTGCAGCGACCACAGGTCACTGTGATCGGAGTCAGACATTGCGTGCTGACATTGGCCCAATTATAAAAACTAGTGCGGATTGTTTACCTTCCCGAGTGCGAGTTGATCTTCAGCGGGTGAAGCACCTTTGCTCGCTGAAGCTCTGCGCGGTACCTGGCCAGATGGTCCTCGACCCGAAGTTTCGCATTGCGCGGTCCGCATGGCGGCGAGTCATGCGTTCGTATGCTTTTACTAGGTGAGCGAGAGATCCTGATCTCCGTCCACTTTGTCGTTTCTCGGCTGTTCTTACAAAGCAATGATCTGGAGGCCGGAAGCTTCGCAGATTTGGCGCACAGTGCCCAGGTCGTCGAGAGATACTATCTCGAGCTCAATGCCGGCTGCCGAAGATGATTATCTCGAATAAGCATGTGGGTCCGACGGTAAGGTGGATTATATAAACGCACCATAACCTTGGGCTTTCAAATCGGGAAACCACCTTGCCCAGGTCGCGTAATTAGGGCCTGGTTCCACACCCCAGACGGTACGAAATCGCATCACGGTTTGTGCCATTTTCATTGAGGATACTTGGACTGGCCTACATAGATGTCTCGGGGGGCTGTGCAGTCAATTATATGCCTTCCTTGCGAAGCTGTCCGTCACCGGAGTCAACGCAAATATTCCCAAAGAAGAAAATGCATCCCTCTCCCAATGCGCCAAGCTGCGGTAAGGCGGGGATGTGGAGAAGTGGAGAATTGGAGAAGTGGGGAGTCGTACTTCCCGTCCGCTAAATGGGGCAATTTTCCGGTTGAAGGAAACTGTTTCAACTCTCCGAATCATTGCCGAAACAGAAAGGAAAATCACGGCTATTATAGAGGGGCTTTCTTTCTTCAAGGGAGGGGAAAACAGACGTTGGTCCTTAATTGGACTGCTTATGCCCAAACGGGCAGTCAAGCCTGGCAGCTGTATTGGCAGGCCCGTCCGGTGACACTTTTGTCAGCCCAACGACAGCAATCCCCGCTTCTATTACATCATGCTAGAATACAACCCCTCCTTTGTCGTAGTATAAGACACGTCGAGTCCCGTACACATAGTCTACAGAGCTGTCCACAGTATACTGTGAAACTGGACAATCTGATTGAAAATGGCCGCCTCCAAGATGAAAGCTGTCAACTATGTTGGCCCCAATGAAGTCCGGGTTGAGGACGTGGAATTGCCCAAGATTGAGCACCCCGACGATGTTATTGTGAAGGTCACGACGGTGAGTCTACAGCTTCCCCACCTGGTCCGGCTTACAAGGCAGTACTGACGTTGTGCCCACTACTGAATAGGCGGCCATCTGTGGCTCCGACCTTCAGTATGTAACAGATTCACTGGTATGAGACAGCATGATCGTATACTGACATAGCTGTGCTTAGCATGTACGAGGGGCGAACAGCTGCTGAGCCGGGAATTACTTTTGGTACGGCCGTCCATCTCTGTTAGGTGTCTGCAGATGACTGACTTGCGTGCAAAAGGCCATGAGAACATGGGTATTGTTCAAGAGGTTGGAGATGGCGTGTCTCTGCTCAAAAAGGGTGACCGCATTGTGCTTCCGTTCAACGTTGCCGACGGCCGATGCCGCAACTGCGAAGAGGGGAAGACTGCGTTCTGTACTGGAGTGAACCCCGGGTTTGCTGGCGGCGCTTATGGTAAACTATTCTGACCTGCTGCTAAGAAAAGGAGACAACATGCTAATGAACGACCATAGGATATGTCTCCATGGGACCGTATCGCGGAGGTGAGACTGGCAATGGGCCATCACCCTGGATGTGGTGTTTGAAATTTGACTAATGAAAATACTGTAAAGGCCAGGCGCAATACCTCCGGGTTCCCTACGCCGACTTCAATGCGTTGCAGCTTCCTGCGGGTAAGGAGCATGAGGCGGACTTTATTCTCCTAGCCGATATTTTCCCTACTGGTAAGCTATTTCGATGCTGTTACTCGGCGGTGATTTCCGGTGGCTGCTGGCAACCTATCTGACATGCATAGGCTGGCACGGCGTCGAGATTTCCGGCTTCCGGGCTGGCGAGAGCATTGCTGTTTTTGGTGCTGGGCCGGTCGGCCTCATGGCGGCTTACTCGGCCGTTCTGCGTGGAGCGAGCCGCGTCTATGTCGTGGACCGCGTCCCGGAGCGTCTCCAGGCTGCAGCCAAGATTGGCTGCACGCCCATCGACTTCTCCAAGGGTGATGCTGTTGAGCTAATCAAAAAGGCCAACGGTGGGCTTGTGGACCGCTGTGTCGATGCCGTTGGTTACCAGGCCAGCAACAAGTCTGGCTCGGGCGAACAGGCAAACATTGTTCTCGAGAACATGATCAGTGTCACGCGTCCCTGCGGCGGTCTGGGAATTCCAGGACTCTATGTCCCGAGGTAGGCGCCATCCCAGTGACAGCCCCAACGCCGATTCTCTGCTGATACGGTTACAGTGACCCTGGCGCTGCCGATGATGCGACGCGCAAGGGAATGCTGAGCATCAGCTTCGGCAAGCTCTTTGAAAAGGTGGGTGTGGTGGCAGACATGCGGACGACGTTGCAGCTTGCTGACGAGAACGCGTACAGGGCCTCACTGTTGGCACCGGACAGTGCAATGTCAAGGCATACAACCGGTATCTCCGGGATCTGATCATTGCTGGAAAAGCCAAGCCGAGCTTTGTGGTGTCCCATGAAATTTCCATCGGCGACGCAGCAAACGCGTATCACAAGTTTGCGAAGCGCATTGATGGCTACACCAAAGTGCTCATTCACCCGAACGGGGGCTTCTAGGTGGAAGTAGCCTCGATGCGGGGAGCTGTACAAGCATACTGTCTAGTCTATCGCTGAACCAATTGCATATGTTTACCGGACTACGTCGTAAAACGTAGGTGTGATGTGTGGGTGTGCATAAGGAAGCTACGTGACCAGGTGGGGCGCAACATGCGATCGTACTTGCGCCGGAAAGAGAAAAGCGGGAGGGGTAACGGATAACGGAAAGCCGACTAGCCCCGCAGTTCTGCGGCATCTCCCGATCAGCAGGTATGTATTCTCCGTGTTGGCCTGGGCTAGATCTATCTAGCCATGTTGGAAAAAAACGGCTGTCCAGTACTTTTTGCTCTACTCTTCTCACATGGACAAAACGCGCGTGGCCATGGACGGACCTCCGAACAGTGCCGCCTTTGTCCGCCCTCCACCCGTGCAGTCGTCCTTTGCGGTCCGTGTTTTCTCGCCTGGTGGGGCCATTGGAGATCGGTATCTGCGAGCTGGCCGAACCTATTTGAAAGACGCAGGCTTCACTGTGGATCAGCCGCGCACAGTCACTGAGCGTTTCAACTACTTTGCCGGAAATGCCGCGTCACGAGCAAAGAAGCTGTACGATGCCGTCATGAAGCCAATAAAAGGGCACGACAGCAGTATCATCTGGGCAGCGCGGGGAGGATACGGATCCTTGCAGCTCGTGGAAGAGAGACTGACGGCAGAGATGCTCGACGACCTGTGCCGGGAGCTGGTGCAGAATCCAAAATGGCTCGTCGGCTACTTGGACGTGACAGTGATCAACCTGCATCTCTGGGCCAGGGCGCGAGTCCTCGTCCTCCACGGGCCCATGCTGCTAAACATTGCGCAGAACAGCCCGGCCGCGCTGGCGGAGACGTGGTCGATCCTGAGGGGCAGCAAGCCGCAGACGCAGGTCTTTACGGGCAAGGTCTGCCACGGCAAGGGTCCGGGGTCGCTTCGCGAGAGGAAGGCTGCTGGGAGGCAACATTCAGACCATGGCATCCATGGTTGGCGCCAGAGACAAGAGCGGACAGCAGGTGCTCCCTCTTTTTGACGGCTGCATCCTGCTGCTGGAAGAGGTGGGCGAGCCGGCCTGTGAGTTTGGACGCCTGTGTGCAGACTCTCTGCTCTCTAGTTGACCACTGGCCGTAGATCACATCCACCGCTCTCTCTGCGTCCTGCTCCGGAGCCCCTGCCACAAATCTATTGTCGGGATCGCCTTTGGCCAACTGACATCGGCAGAAAATTATGGTGCTGGCCAGTACACATCGCTCGAGGTGAGTCCACACACTCTTGCCTCTGGCTCACTGCTCCAAGAGAGAGATTTCCTGACCTTGGCCCGCAGATTCTTGACGAGCTGCTCAAGCCCCTTGGGATTCCCATCATCACGGGCATCGACGTTGGCCATGAAGAACGGACCGCGCGGCCGATCGTGCTGGGGGCGGAAGCTGAAATCCATGGCAGTGGACAGCTACGTGTTTTTGTTCCTGGCTGCGTTCGGAGCGCAGGTAACTAGTATCTGACTGTCAGCAGAGAAGAGGGATGTCAATCGTACGCCCCTTGCATTCTCCTTTCAGTCGTTGACACCGCTTTATACGAAGCAGTAAATCCAAATCACCGGATCTGAGGGGGTTCATGTTGGGCTGTACTCCGTACTATGTCTACCTTTACACATATATTCGTACATGACGTGAATGTTCACGATATGGGCGTCGGCCCACCATCAAGTGACTCAAGGCGTTTGCGCGGTATACCGCCTCTTAAATGGACTGCGTAGTTCAGCACGCGAGCATCACCTATGCTCCGTCCGCGAAAACCAGGAACGTGCAGTCTTGACAAAGACGGCCAGCGACCAGCTGGTCCCGTCGTCCTTGTAGCCCGCGTCGAGCGCGGTGTAGGCCGCCAAAACGACAAAGATGAGCGGCGCCGACGTGGCAAAGTACAGCCAGAACATTTCGCCGCCGGGATTGAACGGATCCGTCATGCTGAAGAGCGAGCTCGTGTAGGCCAGCGGGATGAAGATGAGGCCGAGCAGGGTCACGGCCTTGGAGCTCTTGGCCTCACGGATACTGCGCCGCGCCGTCTCCAAAGCCAGCTGCTGCTCATGGTAGCCCTGCCGATTGCCCGTAATGGACGCCAGCCCAGTCACGGCCGAGTTGAGGCACTCTGTGCGGTGGCGCAGCTCGCGGAACCGGAGCAGCAAGAACTGGTAGTCCACACTGGCGTCGAGCCACCGCCGCAGACTGGCTTCCCGCTCGGCGTCGTCACACATGTCGTCAGGGCCGTCCGTGCGGGTTGCGCAGTGTTTATCATGTCCCGAGCCGTCGCCTCCGCATGCCGGCGTGTTGCCTGGATCGATGCGGTCGGTCGAGACTACTGCGTCTGGCTGCTTTGCCAGAGACGGGCCGTTCAGAGACAGCGCCGAGGGGGTATAGAGGAGACCTAGCGGGGCTGTCGAGGATGCCCCTCGTCCTGGATTTGGCTTCTCGAGCGGGATGCCGAGCTTCAGCATGTTGGCCTCGAGATCTTCGCCGTACTCGCCGACACGCCGCTCCGACGCCTGCGTGTCGCTCCACAGCTCCTCCACCTTCTCCATGGGAAGTGAGGCGAGGTCGTGTTTGCGGCTGAGGGCGCGCTGGGCGCTGGACAGGATGGCCCGGACGTTGCTGGCCAGCTTGAGGTAGTGGGAGGCAACGATCTTGCGGACAAAGGTGCCGACGACAAGGTCCGGGTCGGCCATGGCCACGGCTGGGGCGGAAGCGTAGGCGCCGTCCACGACGAGGGAGGCGGCATGTTGCCGCAGGTAAAAGACCAGGTCGTCGAGCATGGACGTGCGCGGAGGACCGACACGACAGCCGAGCTGCACCCACTCCGGCACAAAGTCGGTGTAGCCGCCCTGGTACGGCTGCGGCTGCACCGCAAATGTGTCGCTGTAGGCGTCGCCGGTGCGGACACACCGAAGGGCCGGGTCGCAGAGGATCAGACAGTCCCATCCACCATTGACGGCTCGCCTCGACCACATGGTGCATTTTCGCCGGATGACGCCCACGTCGGTAAAGTGGCCGTCGATGCGGGACACGCCAATGTGGCGGCCAGTGTCGCCGCAGACCAGGCGGAAATTGTCGGGCTGGTGGTCGAACTGGAGGACCTCAAAGTACTTGAGCGTGAGGCGGCACTGGTCTCCGTGAGGTGTGGCGGATGCAGTGGGACAGGACACGGACGGGAGCAGCATGCCATCGCTCTCGCCCTGTGCGGCCGTGTTCATGACAATGACACGTTCTTGGTCGAGAAAAGCGGATGGGTGGACTCCTAGATGTTCGCCCAGAACGGCGACAGCCCCGGGGCCCATGTTCTCCACGATAAAGAGTCGCCGACGGTTCGGCTGCTGTGCACCGCGGCTCTGGGAGACGTGAGCACGCAGCTTGTCAACGCTGGTGAACTCGATGGCCGGCCCAAACGACCCGCTGTCGTCCATCTCCAAGCAAACAGTGCGGCCATTGTCGGTCCAGGGAATCTTCTCTGTCACGGCCTTTGGGTCGCGGCGCCGCAATCGGGGATCAGAGCCAGACAAACATTCCACCACAGTTTGATAGGCCGAGTCGCCAGCCAGCCACCCGTCGACGTAGGCCTTTTCGCTCTCAGCCTCCTCGGCCAACATGCTGCCGTCTTTCAGGAGTGTGTTGAACTCCATTGTGCACGAGGCGGAAACACGAAACACGACGGGGCAGGGAGTGTCACAAGCAAATCGACGACAAAAACATATCCAAAATCATGAATGAACCATTCGTAGCGGAAAGCTACTCCCATTGAAATATATACGGAAAAGCCAGCAGAGGTATCCAAACGGGCCGGGCCATCCAAGAGGCAGCGGCAGGTGATTAGGCATTAAGCATTAGGTAAGACAGCAAAAGAGACACAGGGGGGATGTGGGCGGTATCGGGGCGAAAAACAAGGCTCCTCACCTCCTCGAGGCGGTCGTGGGTGGGCAAGGCAGATTGGCGCTGTCGGTGAAGCAAGCGACTCGAAACACAAGGTGGACGGGGCTGAGCGCAGCCTAAATTGTGCTGAGCAATGAAAAGCGTAGAGGGGAGCACGTGGGCCACCGAATCGCAGGCGGCAATCACAGGCCGTTTAGCCTTGATTGGGCGGACATGGCTTGGCCCTCGCTGATGTAGTCGAGCTGTTCAGTCAGCTAAAGCTTAAAACTTTATCTGCCTTCCATCCCTTCTAGAAGGATGTGAGGCGCAGTCTCCTTTTACTGGGGCGATCTCACCAGAACAAAGTTGGGCACGCGACCGTAGGCAGCCACGCACAGGTCGGTCTGGGCCACAATGGACGAGAGCGAGTTGGTCGTCGACGCCACGTAAATGTCCGGGATGAGAATGGCCTCGCCAAAAAGGTCAATCTCAAAGTCCAGAAAGTGGTTGACGAGGCCCATGCGACCCGTGGCGCTGCCGCCGGACGGCCGGTCGAGTGTGCACTCGGGAAAGCTAGGGTCGGTCGTGTCGTACGGGGTCTCGTAAATGACCGAGAACTCGTCCAGGATGTAGTCCACCTGCGTCAGATCGGCGTGGTAGTCTGCCCGCGCATTAGCGTCATCGGCCTCGCCAGACGGGAGCGGATCCAAGACCCAGCGGCAGTCGGTGACCCACCCATAAAGACGATAAGGCGCTTGCCACTCGCGATGAGGCTGCCCAGCGTCGGCCACTCGGACAGCGTCGGCATGGCCGAGGTCGAGTAGGCGTACGTGTCGAGGCCAACCGCGGCGAACACGGCGCCGAAGTCGGAAAGGGCAATGTTGTCGCCGTTGGTCAACAGCAGCGTCACGACCTCGTCCGCATTGCCGTCCAAAAAGGACTTAATCGTCGCGAGATACTTCTTGAGCGTGCCGGCGTCCTCCTCGGCGCAGGTCGTGTGGCACAGCTCAATCACGCCGTTTTTGTTGTGCGTCTGCGCCTGCAGAAAGCGTACACCGAGGGTGAGCTGGCTGGCCACCGAGATCAGCTGGTTCTGCGTCGGAAGGATGCCGACAAAAGCCGAGTCATGAGCGCCCACGTAGGTCACGTTGCTGTAGAGCCGGCCGCAGAGCTCCGGCGAGCCGTTGCAGCTTTGCTCCCGTTTCGGGAGGGTGGCAGCTGTCACCGTGCTGGCCAGTGCCGAGCCGAGCAGAAGCTTTTTCAGACTGAAGTACATCCTGGCAGAGGCACACTCTCACGTTCAAAAAGTCGATGGCCAACATTCTCGAGGCCCTGGGACGTGTCCGAGGCCACCCTTATATGGATGCTGTCTCCTGACAGGACCCTGCATGGTGCCTCTCCCGCCTGCCCGTGGCTGGCTGGCAACCCCGTCGACCACTCCAATGTGATCATCTTGACGCGTCCATGGGCTGGCAGATGGTGGGAGAAGCGGGGGCAGACACCAGTCATCGGCCGCAAAAGGACCCCGACCCCTGTCGTGGCCGTCCATCTGCGAGCATGGTAATGAGGGGTCACTCTCGCCATATGAGAACTTTGTTGCCTCTGCCGCAATCAGCGCGCGCGGTACAGCCGGTGATGGGCCTCTAGCATGTGATTGGACCCTTGTCCAAAGGCCCAAATCTCCCCCAATCCAATGCAGTACCATTGATCCCCCAAATTGTAGCGCGGCCGCTTGGGCCAGTCCCTTCTCATGTTAGCGTTCAGCTGGCATTAAGCCTCGTCGAACCCTGATGACGAGATACGCTCGATGAAAATTGGCCACCCCCCTTTACCTCCCTGACAAAGGCCGTCGTTGTGGTGTGGTTCGTCAGGTCTTTCGCCGTTTATTGCGCTGCCGTCCGAAAGCAGAAAGGAGAGAAAGACGGTCAGAAATGCGGGGAATTGCGTCTGCTCACATGCATTCCTTCGTCCCCCTGTTTGGCAGGTGCATCTCTACTCCTCTCTAGAGTTGGATCGCCTCCACCAGTGGAAGCTCCTTCCCACTTTGGACTCCTGTCCGTTCAAAGTACTCGTATGCAAGCCAATCGCTGGGAAAGTTCAAGTCGGCACGGTGCGAAATCAATGGGCCAGGAACGCGCTGCAACCGTCTCTTCACCGAGTCCACTTTGCCTCGCTAACAGCGCAGCCCGGCAGTGCCGCTAATAACGAGTCCATGCGCATCCAAACGAACCATCACCAAGATGTTAACCTTGCAGATAATGCGCAAATCCAATGTCTTGCACTATTCAAACATGCCGAAAATGACGTGATATATCAAAAGATCTCCGAGAGTTGTCATAACCCAATTGCGTCCTGGCCGCCTGTACGCCGAAAGGAGAGAAAAATCCATGGCTGCAGCCTCAACGAGACCATTCTGGTTTCGCCGGCCCGTCCTCACCCACCACCTTACCACGGTCCCATTCGCGTGCTTCTCCCTTGCCAGCCCACTGAGTGTCGTCCACGTCCCGCTTGCCGCCCCTTTTCCATATGGAAATTTCGCGGTCAGTGAAGCCGGCTGCCTTGAGCCGCGCTGCGCCGTCGCGCAGCAGTTTCTGCCGGTCCCGCTGCATCTCCAATCGGGCGTCTTCCACTGTTGGCACACCGCCCCTCGTCGTGTTGTCCGGTGACTCCACATCCAGAGATGGGTCATAATCGGCCGAGAAGTGCCGGTCCATGCTGGAGGCTCCGGTCATGGCTCCACGACCGCGGATGCGAACGATGGCGGCTTCTGAACGCGCATCCGAGACCGGCAGAGGGCCGATGAACTCGGACAGCGGGTCTGAATCTGAGCCTGATCCTTCCCTTTCGGCGGTCGGTAAAGGTGATCGCGAGCGATCCCGCCGGGCGGCGCGATCTCGTCCGCCGCCAGCCTCTGGAGGTGACCGTGATCGACGGCTGTGGTTCCGCCGCTCGCTTCGCCCGCCGCGTTCAGGCGACGGAGAACGACTGTCGCGCCGTGACCGGGTCGAGTGCCGGCTGTGGTGATGTCTTGAGCTTCTGTGACCTCCCGAGTCCTCTTCGGGTTTTTCATCCCCGTGATGCCGGCGGCGCTTCCTGTCTCGCTCGCGGTCGTCCCTCCCACTCCTCTCCGGCTCGTCGTCACGATGGCGTCGTCGGTGTGTCGATCGATCGTCTTCTTCCATACCCCCACGTCTGGGCTTCGAATCGCTCGAGCTCCGGCTTCGGTGTTTTCGCGAGTAGTCGCCGTCTCTGCGGGACACCTCGTCTCCTGACCCCCCATCGCTCGTTTTGCTTCGGCGCGATAATTGTCTTAGGCGAGCCCGTGCATCAGCTTTCTCTTTGGCGAGTAGGATCGCATTGTGAGAAGTGGCTTCGCGCACAATTTGCTGGAGGAATCGAGTGTTCGGTTTCAGTTTGGAAGCTGGCCTAGCTTTCTGTCAATCGCGCCTTCCCGTTTGGAACAAGTTGGGGCATACCGAGTGCTTTTCGCTGGCGAATCAAAAAGAAAGCTGTAGTCCGCGTTCAAATCGTCCATAGCGTTGAACAGGAGTCTGACCAGTGAGTGAAGGGTTCCTGCCCTGGGAGGATAGCTTGAATTATCGCTCCTGTCGAGAGGGGCCCTTGTTGCCTGCAAACACCTTTACCATCGACACGCTATTGACATTGACAAATTATGCCTCAATTCACCGCTTTCACGACAGTCACGTGAACCAACGCGACATGACATGACGACTACAAAACTCTTTTGAAAATCCTCGCAGTTGAAAAGACTTGTGCTTCTGTAGCTTCGACCTGCCAGGCCGTGTGAACTATCCGGAATTGGCCCGTGCTAGTTGAGCCCCTTCTACGTCGCGAACGCACCGCCCCCCCCGTTGAGGAGTGACCAATACGTCGTATCAACGCCCTGCATGGCCCAGTCATCGGACGGGCCCGTCAGGTCGGGTAAGGAGGCCGATGCACCCAAGGCTTCCCATGCGGCGACATTCTCGGTGGTCACGGGGTCAAAGTCGACGAGCATGGTGCTGAGGTCGGGGCCTTCGGGTGCGGCCTCGGCCACGGCCGGGACCTCGGATGGCCACGCAGTCCTGGTGCCCGACGGTGATGGCAGAAAAGACGCCGTCTGTGCGGGAGACGCAGGGGCGGCGTGGATGTTGACGGTGCCAAAATAGGGAACATTGAGGCGGACGGGTGTCGGTGGGTGAGGCGGGCCGTCGGATGGTTGCTGGGCGGTCCAGTGCTGTGGCTGCTGATGCTCCAAGCGCGGGCTCGACGGGGGCGGCGTGCGCACCGGGGCCGGCCGTCCGACGAGGTCGAGCAGCGGCAGCAGCTTCTGGATGGTGGCGGCAGACTCGAGCGAGAGCTTGTCGTGGTGGGTGTCGCCGACGTGCTGCATGCCGTTGCGGACGTGCTCGACCAGGGCGCGGTCGCGACGCAGCTGGCCGTCAAAGGCAGCAGCGGCGGCCTGGGCATGGGTGGCGGGGCGGGGCCCGAGGTAGCCGATGATGAGGGTCATGGCGGCGATGAGGGCGGCATAGTCCACATGGCGGCAGGAAAAGGCGGCAGCGACGATCTGGCGGAAGCGGACGAAGCGGCGGAGGAGGGCGCGGCTGGCGCGCATGCAGGTGTGGCGGCTGTAGGAGGGGGGGCAGTCGGGCGTGTCGGCGTCGGCGGGGTCGCGCAACATGTAGGGCAGGTGCAGGAGGAGAGAGATGCTGTAGTGGTGCACCTGGAGGATGGCGCGGTCCGTGTCGGCAAAGAGGCGGGCGGGCGGCGCGGCTGGATCGAGGCCGGGCACGTCCCACCATTCGGGGTCGAGGCCGTCGGCGGCGGCGGCGTTGAGGTCGGCGTCAATGGCGCGGGTGACCGCGTAGGGGCCCGGGCCGGCGTGGTTGCGTTCGATGAGACGGCCCGTCAGGAGGGTGTGGGCCTTGCCGAGGCGCTCGAGCGGGGTGTCGGTGGGCAGGACAAACGTGGCCGTCATGCCGGGCCGGTCGACGGTGCCGGCGCGCAGGCCGAGCATGAGGGAGAGGTAGCGGTCGCAGGCGATGATGCGGTACCAGAGCGCGGCCGGCGTGGGGTGGACGCGGGGGTCGACGGTGGCGCGGTCGACCGACTTGAGGGCGCGCGTGTGGCCGAGGTCGAGGCCCATGAGCTGGGCCAGGCCGAGGGCGCGACGGTAGCTCAGCCAGGCCTTGCGCAGGTGGCCGGCATTGGCCTGCTGCTGGCCGAGCAGCACGAGACACTGCAGGCCCTCGACGCTGCCGGTCAGCTCGTCGTTGGCCGTGACCGTGTGGGCGACGAGGTCGGCAATGCGGCCCACCACGTCGGCCGGGGCCGCCGTGAGCTGCAGCGGCGGCGAGCAGGGCGCCCGGTGCTGCAGGCACAGCGTCAGCTGCAGCAGCCGTCGCGCCAGCACGGCCGGGTGGCTGTCCGGGGGCGGCACCACGGCCAGACACGCCGGCGACTCGCCGCGCCCCGCCGCCAGGTCGTGCTCGCTGTGGAAGAGCCCGACCACGTGGTGGGCCGCCGGGCCGCCGGTGATGGCATCGACGTCGGCCTGCGACGGAAACAGCTCATGCAGCGCCTTGCTAAGGTAATCATACTTGGCCGCCAGGGGCGCCGGCGAGGCCACCTTGCTGCTCCTGCTGTAACGGCCGCTCTTTTGCCCCTTGGCCGGCCCCTCGGCCGACATCGTCTCGGGCCCTCCTCTGCGGCCCCCCTGTCCCTCCATCCCCACATCCACATCCACCTCGACCGCCGCTAGTGCCTGCTGGATTCCCAACATCGCCGCCACCGGCGTGTCCTCGGCCGTTGAGGTTTCAAACACGTCCACGGTCGCGTAGCCGTGCTTCTTGATCGCATCCGGGCAGCTCCGGGCCGCCACCGTGGGCATGTGGCCACAGGCCGACTCGGGCGTGTCAGACCGCCGGCCATCTTCAGAGGACTCACTCGTTGGCTTAGTCAGCATATGCTGCAGCAGCCGCTCCATCATCGTCTCCAGCCGGTCCAGCCGCATCGACACTTTGCGCTCTGGCGCCGCCACCCGCTCCTCATCGTCTGCAAACTCCTGGCTGCGACAGGAGGACCCCCGGGCCTGGCACGGACCACACACGGCGTCATCGTCGTGCACATACTGGCAGCGGATCTTGCGCCGCCGGCCTTTCTGTGTGTTAGCACGACTACCGTATTTCCAGTCTGTCTGCAAGACCAAGTCGCAAAAGCACCAACCTACACTCCCAGCAGCTGCGAGTGCCCTTGCGGACCTTTCGCCGAGCGTCGCCGTCGGTATATGACACGCTCATGGTGGGCGAACAGACACAACGAAGCCAATCAGAGACGGAGATGTGTGGACAGATCGGTCAATCTTTCCCTTCCCCTCTTTTCTTCCCGTCTTACGTCTAGTTGGTCCTGTCCACGTCTCGTCGAGGAGGCTGTTTCGAAGGCGGGGCGACAATGGTTATTCAGCAAGCTAACTTTCGGCCGACGATGGACGAAAAATGGACGAATTCGACGGACTTTAGGTAGTCACCTGACCGGGTCATCGATTCACCTGATACGTCAGGAACCCACAGGCAGCGGTAATCACCCCGCTACCATTGGCCGCCATTACGCCCGAAGCTCCCCTACATCACCACCACCGTCACCGAGCATGCCACCTGTCGTCATACACTCCAATGGCCAGCGGGCCAGTCAGGTTTCTGGCTGCCGGACTACCCCGCCAAACCGAACTACTCGTACCCTGCTGCCCGTCCTGATAGCAGGAGCTACTGTGCTGCACCGTAATACTGTAGCAGCAAGTCTCGATAAGGCAGCGACCTTTCGCTCTTTCCCCTTGAGCAATTGCTTCTTGCATCAATGTCCTTTGCATCCCTCCGTCTCTCTGTCGTGTTTTCCCGCCTTTCTCGTCCGACACCCATCAATCACATTGCCATCCGCGCCCTCTCCCAATCCACCACTGTCATGGCCGAGTACAGGCTCCGCGACGTGACGTCGCTCTCGCTGGCGCCCGGCGAGAAGCGCGAGGTCGAGGTCGAGGGCCTTGACGCCAAGGTGCTGCTGGTGAATGCCGGCGGAAAAGTGACGGCCATCGGGCCCAAGTGCACGCATTACGGCGCGCCGCTCGTCAAGGGCGTGCTGACGGCCGCCGGCCGCCTGACCTGTCCGTGGCACGGCGCCTGTTTCCACGCCGCCACGGGTGACGTGGAGGATGCGCCGGCCCTCGCCGGCCTGCCGACCTTTGGCCTGGTCGAGCGCGACGGCCACGTCTTTGTGAGCGGCGAGGAGGCCGTGATCAAGTCGGGCCGTCGGCCGGCGGGTGCCCGACGAGTCGCCGGCAAGTCGGCCACCCAGCACGTCGTCATCGTCGGCGGCGGCGCCGGCGCCATCGGCACGGTCGAGGCCCTGCGCGACCTCGGCTTTCCCGGCGCCGTTACCCTCATCTCGGCCGAGGGCTACCTGCCCATTGACCGGCCCAAGCTGTCCAAGGCGCTCATCGCCGACCCGGCGGCCGTGCAGTTGCGCGATCGCGAGTGGTTCGCCGCCGCAGCCGTCGACGTCGTGTTTGACGAGGTCACCGCCGTCGACTTTTCTGCTCGCACCGTCACCACGAGCGGAGGCGCTACCGTGCGACCCTACACCTCGCTCGTGCTCGCCAGCGGTGCCACGCCGCGCCGCCTCCCCCTCGACGGCTTCACCAAGCTCACCAACATCTTCACCATGCGCTCCGTCCACGACGTGGCCGGCATCGTCGAGGCCCTCGGCGATGGCAGCCCCCCGAAGCGCGTCGTCGTTGTCGGTTCTTCTTTTATCGGCATGGAGGTTGCCAACGCACTCGCTGGTCGCAAGCACACTGTCTCCGTCATCGGCCGCGAATCTGTCCCGCTCGAACTCGTCCTCGGGCCCAAAATCGGCGCTGTGGCCCAGCGCGGCCTCGAAGCCGCCGGCGTGAAATTTTATGTCTCGGCCGACGTCGACCGCGCCGTGCCGTCCACCACCGACCCCAAAGCCGTCGGCGCCGTCCTGCTCGCCGACGGTACCCGCCTCGAGGCTGATCTCGTGGTGCTCGGTGTGGGTGTCGCGCCTGCCACCGGCTATCTGGCCGACAACTCGGCCGTCCACCTGCGGAAAGATGGCGCCCTGGAGACCGACGAGTCATTTGCCGTTGTCGGTCAGTCTGGCGTGTACGCCGTCGGCGACATTGCCGCATTTCCCTACTACGGCCCCCTTGGCGACGGTAATCGCGTCCGCATCGAGCACTGGAACGTCGCCCAGAAAGCCGGTCGCATCGCCGCCGCTCACATTGTCGATCCCCACTCGCCCGCTGCCTCCGCCTCGTTCACGCCCGTCTTCTGGTCCGCGCTCTCGGCCCAGCTACGCTACTGCGGCAACACGGCCGTTTCTGGCTTTGATGACGTCGTCGTGCAGGGCTCACTCGATAAAGGCTCCTGGGCTGCCTTCTATACCAAGGGCGAAACTGTCGTCGCCGTCGCCACCATGGGCAAGGACCCTGTCATGGTACAGAGCGCCGAGCTGATGCACGTCGGCCGCATGCCTACCAAAAGCAAGCTGGCCGATGGTTTCGACGTGCTCAGCTTGGGGGCACCGTAGTGGGACCAAATCGAACGCGCATGAATTTCTGGACTGGTACTGATTAAAGGCTAGCCCGTAGCGAGCTTTAGTCTGCTTTGCACCGCGGCCACGGGCCCATTTTTTGCCCGCCAAGGAGAATGGACTCGATGCGATAGTAAAATACACTGCTTATTCTTTTTTCTTTCGAAACTCTGTCTTGGTTGTCCCATAAGCACCTGCAATTTGATGTGGCCATGTACAGAGACACCAGTAGCGGATCCAATATCGCAGTGCGGAACCGTCGTACTCGTACGCATCCATACGAGTACTCGTAAGTCGTACTCCTTACACAGGGTGCACTCGGAACTTGATCCAATTCGGACGGCTCTTCGCTTGACCGATGCGCTAGCTCATAAACGGCAACGTCAGTCACGCCAAACGCGAAACGAACTGTGCCCCCACCTTCCACATGCCAACACAAACATGGCTTGTGATCGCGTCGTATCCAGTACTCCGCAGTGTCTACCCACCAAATTAGGCCGCGTGACTACCTCCGGATACCTGCCAAACACATCCCCCAAACAGATCGTCCGTTGTTTCCTCTCGTTCCTGTCCGCGACACCAGCCTCCCGCAATTTTCAACTTGGTGGCTCATACATAGCTTGTGATAAGATGCACTACCTTCCCCACATGCTCGACATCTAATTTCACTATTTTTTTCCACCTTCATTCTCCGCCATCGTCGCGCTCTCACAGCATGCTTGACGGTTCTCTCATCAGCATCGCCTCGTGATGAGCGCTGTCCATCGGCCTCGCCCACTCGCCTCCCCCATCCACGACTCCGCATTTGCCGATCCACATCCGGTCGACGATATCCCCGGTCGGCGGCGGCGCCCGCTGTCCGACTCCCATCCCACCACGTCACCAGTGCCCCCTCATCCCGTCGACCTTTTCTTCGCCTCGCTGGACGGCGCCAGCTCGCGGCCCTGCAATTTCGCCCTGTCTTAAACCTCTGCATGCCTCTCTGCTTTGGTCCCAGCATGCAGCTGCCCATCTCGGACGCCCTGACGAGTCCTGACCAGTTCTGACCAGGTCTGACCAGTCCTGACCTGCCCGTTCTACCCGCGAGCATTCCTGCCTCCATCTTGGCGGTCATGCCCGCCATGGCCAACACATCCGCGGCGGCGCTTCGCCGCCCTCATGTCGCCGCGTTCGCGGAGCCGTCTGCCCCAGCCGCTCTGCTGTCCAGCCCACCACTGGACCCGCTGAGCTGCTGCTGTGGACGAATCGAATGCCTTTACCTCAAACACAACTGTTCGGTACTCGCGAGCGTCGAAAACGACGTCCGTATCGCTGCAAAGCTAGGACAGGTTGGTCATTCTCTCTGCATGTGGCGCTACCTTATTTGCTCCTTCAATCCCACAGACCTGATTCTATGACTACTCTGGAATGGAGGGTAGAAGACTACACGTGCTAGTGCCGTATTACTTGTATGCAGCCCAACCTATCTGCCCAACCGCAGATTGGCTGGGCCTTGCTGCAGCTTCTCTTTTCTTATTCGTTTCTTTTTCGAGGAGGGTTCTTTTTTTCTTATTTTTTCCGCTTCTTTTCTTCTTTCCCCCTTGCCACGGCTTATTTTCTTCCTTCGCATGGCTGACCTCGGACTCTTGGCTTCCAGTCTTTACTTGAACGCCACGAAGCGTACATGGCCGATGTTGAACGCGATCGTGCCCAACTCGTCAACCGCATCGACCAACTGGAGATGGACAAGAAGGAGCTCGAGGCAGAGAATGCCCGCAATATCGAGGAGAACCGAGCGCTGCTTGACCGGCTCGAGTCCCTCAACGCCAATGTCGCCGAATCCGACACCCAGGTCAAGATGCTCGAGTCCACCCTGCAGTCCTCCCAGCAGACCATTCGCCGGCTCGAGAGCGCCGCAGAACGGGCAGAGGACATGGAGCGACACCTCGCCGCCCTGGAGGCCGAGCAGGCCATGCTCCAGAACACGCTTGTGAGCTCCGAGTCCGAAGCCCGCTCCGCCATCCAGCGTTGGCGGCGAGCTGAGCGCGGCATCGCCGACCTCCAACACCAGCTCGAGAAGATGGAGATCGAGTCCCGCCAGGAAACCGAACGCCACTTGGAGATCGTCGGCCGCATGGAGCGTCAACGGGCCGTCGAGAGGGAGCTCAGCACCGCGGCAGGCCGTCTCAAAGGTGCCGCCGCCGCCAAGACGCTCCAGGACAGCAGGGTTGGTGGCAGCGGTGTCGTCACCCACTTTGTCCGCGACCTGCTGCAGGACAATGCGAATCTGCAGGTGGGCATCTCCGAACTGCGCGAGATGCTCATCAACTCCAACGATGAGATCCAGCAGTTACGCGACCAGATGATGTTCCACCAGCCGCTCGGCGACGCCAACCCCAGCGCCGCCTCCACTCTGCGTGCCGAGCTCGAGTCGGACATGCGGTCAGAGACGTCCGGCTTTCCTGACCTCTCGGCCAGCCCACATACTCCCCTACCGAACCGCCACATCTCGTCCCTCTCACAAGAGCTGCACATCCATCATCACTACCACGTCGCCAAGAAGAAGTCAGAGCCCTTGCGGCCCAAGAAGAAGCGCCAGAGTCTCTCCCCCAACGTCTTCACCCCGCCTCCTCCCATTTCTACTACCCAGCTGTCACGGTCGATGGGTTTCTACCACGAGACCGCCGCGAGCAGTCCGTCTCGCCGCTCCTCTCGCCACGTAAGCAGGGACTCCGTGTCCACGTCTGTCTCGGGACCATCTAATAGATGGTCCGCGTTCTCGGACCCGCCCTCCGATTTCGTCATGTCGTCCGTCCCGGCCTCGCCCCAGACGAATCCACGAAACTCCATCTTTGACCGCTCCGGCATGGACATGTCGCTTCCGGCTTCGCCCACCACCAGCGTTGACCCAATGTCTCCGACCTGGGAGGTCGGTGGCTACCCCTTGGCTTGTGCTTCGTCGCCGTCCGCTCGCATGTCCGTGTCTTCTGACATGCTCGATCTGCCCATGCCTGCCATGGCCGATCACAAGGATGCAAAGGTGCGCAAGGCCACGGCTGAACCCTCCGAGTCGCACAGCGACAATATCTCGGATCTCACGTCAAACGATACCGTTGAAGACGATTCGCTACGGTCCGAGGCCTCGACGCCAACGCCAACGCAAGACATTTCCTTTCTCGACAACATTATTGAAGAGAGTTGCGAGACGGACACGTCCGACCATGTCCTTCCCATCACACCACGCCGGCCAAGACTGCGCCGAACTATCTCACACGAGTCCATCATTTCCTTGAAAGGCGGCCTGGACATCCACACACTGAAGACGCGGCCTAGCCAGTTGGCCCTGCGTCCTCTTGGGACATATAGCAGTGGCACGGCTGACATCAGCGTCAGCTCCGTCACTGCCAAACCTGTCATATCGAGGGGTAGCCCGAACATGTTGACGAGCAACGCGATGCTGCTAGACAGCCTCGGCGTGGGCCTGGTGAATCCCCGGTCTAGAGTCGTGTCGAGCCCGCTAGCGTCCAGCGCCGGCAGTCCTGCGTCGAACGGTTCTTTTGCAGGAGCCGGAAGACTTGGAAAGATTATGGGCTGGAGGATCTGGAGCGGCAGTGGCCCCGTTTCCGGTTCGGACCTCGCGTCCACGGCCACATCAGCTGTGGCGGCTGAGCCCGTCCTAGCCGTGCCAGCAGCGCCTCCGACAGCGTTTGAAACAACCGACCAGGGCGTGTCCAGCACAGACGGGGCCAGCACAGACGGGGCCAGCACTGACGCAGTCAGCACAGACGCAGCCAACGCCAAGAGATTGGCAAACCGGAAAAAGAGAAACAGCCAAGGCCCATCTGCCAAAGCCATTCAGGACATGCTGCGTGCTCCGGGTATCAACCAGCCCGGCCCAATTCCAGGTTTCTTTGAGTACTGGGCCACACACCAGATGCGAGGGCCGCCAAGTAAGGTGCAGCCGGAGGGCGTGGACCAAGATGCCTTGCGAGACGGCCTGGAAAACTAGCGACAAAACAACGACAAGCACACCCCTTTCGATTCAACTCCCTGAGTCCCCGTTATTTCAGCCTATACGGAACCCTTCCTAATACGGCGCGTGTCATCCGTCGCTATCATTTTTTTCCTTTTTGTAACCAGATCTTCCATCGCAGAGATCAAGATCGTCCCGCTCGATATACCCCTTTGGATATTGCATGGCCAGGAGTTTTGCGGTGTCTGCCATCTTACATTTACTAGAGTCACAGTAGACTGCTTTCGCGGTCGCATGAGTTTGAAATATGATAATAATTAATATGCATACGGATTGGCCTCAACAGAAAGAGAAGCGCCAAGCCCCACCGGACGGTGAGGCCGGTGGCTTAAATGATGCAGGCGCGGCAGGAGTTTGGCACAGACAGAAATGCTCAGGAGGGGAGCTGCAGAGTGTGACAGATCACAGTTAAAAAGTTTGTGGAAGGCACGTCTATTTGTAGCAACGGCAAGAGCGAAGGCGCATATAAGAAGACGCTGACTTCTCCTGTTGCTTCTGGGGAAAGTATCTCTTCCATTTCTGTTCTCAACAAGACGCCGATCGCCCACCGTCCATCCTGCTTTCATCCCATATATACAATGGGCACCGTCTATCAGATGTACAACGCTGCCATGGGCTTGCATGCCAGGCAGGACGATGGCACAGAAACACCGCATTTTGTGGGCGATCCTGGCGACAATCGCCAGACCGACGGTGACACCGTCCTCATCGCGGCCGTCACTGCCATCATCGTCGGCTTCATCCTCATCCTTACCGCCTGCGTTTGTGTACGGTGTTGTATCCGCCTCGAAGGCCCAGGGCCGGTGAAGGGTTATCGGTTTACTCGCCGCTGGCGATTCGAAAAGCGACAGCAGCCTCGTCCGGACGCCATCGCCGAGCAGTCAGTTTAGAGGCCAACGAACGACCTTTACGGCTAAGAAAATCGAGAGAACACTTTCGGGTTGGTGGCAAAACTGGGGCAAAACTGACGCAAAACTTGGGCAAAGCTTGTGCTGGGTCCATTAGCAAGGAGAGAGATTGATCTGGTATCACAAGCACAAGACGAGGTAGACTAAATATTGCACAAGCTGAAACAGAGACGTTGGAAGCATTGTTCGTACAGGTGGCGGCAGCCGTCGGAAGTTGAATGACGTTGATTGTAAATACAGGTGGGGCATTCTAGGCAGCTGCTCGATTACCGTTTTCAGCAGCTGCAGCTTCCCCTCTAGGCTGTGCTTTTTCACCTGGAGAACGAGCCATTGTGCGCTTTTGCTTCTTTCCAGTCTCTTTCCTACTCTCTTCTCGACCCATCTTCCACAACTCTCGTCTGCTCCGACTTACGATTATTCGCAACCATGTCTTGCCCGCACCTTGCCTCGCCAGGTGCGTCTGCCCCATCTACCGTTTTTGCGCGTGCTGACGGGGAGATTTGGGACAGGCCTCCGTCCGCCGACGCCTGCTCAGTCGGTGTACCGCGAAGACTGCACGCAATGCTTCGACTCAATTGTGCGGCAGCCCGGAGTTCTGGCGGTGATTTCGGCCTTGTGACCTTGCTGACGCGGAGCAGGACGACGCCGCGGGGCTGGACGTGTGTCTGCACTGCTTCAACGGCGGCTGTGCGGGCGACCGACACCACGCGAAGCTGCACAACTTGCTACGGAGCCACCCGCTGGCGCTCAACATCCGACGGACGCGCAAGCCGGTGGTGCGAGATGAGCCGCCGGCGAAGATGTCCAAGCTCGCGATTGCGGCCGAGACGGAAGAGGACCGCTACGATACCGCCGTGACGGTTCGATGCCTCGACTGCGACATGGAGCTGGACCGAACAGACGCCCGGCTGGCACCGGTGGTCGAAGGCGTCCTGTCCGCCAGCACCTCTGCGCGCAAGGAGGAGATCAAGGCGTGGGAGCAAGAGCTGACCACGTGCGAGCACATCCTGACGCTGGATCAAACCGAGCCCCGCCAGATCGCGTCGCAGGACCTGGGCCACTGCTCGCAATGCGCCCTCAACGAGAACCTCTGGCTGTGTCTGCAGTGCGGCAACCTCGGCTGCGGCCGGGCACAGTTTGGCGGCGTCGGTGGCAACTCGCATGGCCTGGCGCACGCGACCGAGTCGGGCCACGGCGTGGCTGTCAAGCTCGGCTCCATCACACCCGAAGGCAGTGCTGACGTGTACTGCTACACGTGTGACGAGGAGCGTGTTGACAGTGACCTGGGTGCTCACTTGGCCCACTGGGGCATCATCCTGGCTGACCGCCAAAAGACGGAGAAGAGCCTGACGGAGATGCAGATTGAGCAAAACCTGCGGTGGGAGTTCTCCATGACATCCGATGACGGCAAAGAGCTGAAGCCGATTTTCGGGCCTGGCCTGACCGGCCTCAAGAACCTCGGAAACAGTTGCTATCTCGCTAGCATCCTGCAGTGTCTCTACGACTTGCCGTCCTTCCAGAAGCGTTACGGCGCGTTGAGCGAAGACCTCAGTGGCAGCACGGACCCGGCCCAGGACCTGGAGACGCAGTTGCGCAAGGTCGGCGACGGCCTGCTGTCCGGGCGATACTCCAAACCCGATGCCAATATTACCATGTCCGAGAACGCCCCAGAGCTGCCGTACCAACGGGGACTTGCTCCGGCGATGCTCAAGCATCTCGTCGGCCGCGGTCACGAGGAGTTTTCGACTATGCGGCAACAGGACGCCTTTGAGCTCCTGCAACATCTCATCAAGCTGATCACTCGCTCCAAGCACCCGTCAGCGGCAGACGATCCGACGGCGCAGTTCCGCTTCACGCTAGAGCAGAGACTGCAGTGCCTTGGCTGCAAGAAAGTGCGGTACACGACCAACGAGCAGGACAGCATCTTCATTGATGTTCCCCTCGAGAAGCAGGCGGTCGAGGACGGATCTGAGGGCGCCGAGGCCTACAAGGCTGTGACGCTCAAGGAATGCCTAGACCGGTTTACGGGCGAGGAGACTGTGGAGCTGACGTGCTCGGCCTGCGGCAGCAAAGACGGCTACGTTAAACGCTCACTGTTCAAGACTCTGCCACAGGTGTTTGTGATGAACGCCCGCAAGATGACGCTGATCAACTGGGTGCCGGTCAAGGTTGACGTCCCTGTGCTGGTTGACGACGCGCCCTTTCTCCTGGACGTGTACCTGTCCCAGGGGAAGCAGCCAGATGAAGAGCTCTTGCCAGAGGACGCTGGCGCGGCTTCGGGGGGCGGCGCGCCGGCTTTTGTGGCGAACGCGGAGGCGGTGGCCCAGCTGGAAGCCATGGGGTTCCCACGCGGGCGCTGCGATAAGGCGCTGCACGCGACGGGCAACAGTGACGCTAACGCGGCCATGGAGTGGCTGTTTGCACACATGGAGGACCCCGACATTGACGAACCCCTCGTGCTGTCCGGTGGTGGTGGCGGCGCCTCGAGGCCGACAGCTGATCCGGCGCAGGTGGAGATGCTGATGTCGATGGGCTTTTCTGAGCCTCAGGCCAAGAGAGCGCTGCGTGAGACGGGCGGCGATGTGGAGAGGGCGATTGAGTGGGTGTTTAGCCACCCGGATGCAACTGGCGATGAGGAGACTGAGGCGCCAGCCGAGGAGGGTGAGAAGGCCGTCGCGGGATCGAGTGAGACGCCGGCCGAGTACCAGCTACAGAGCATTGTGTGCCACAAGGGAACGAGCATTCACGCTGGGTACGTGCCGAGCCAGCAGAAACGGGTTGATGACCTCATTGCTAACCGATTTCCAGGCACTACGTCGCGTTTATCCGCAAGAAGCTGCCGGAGAAGGGCGACCGGATGTCGTGGGTGCTGTTCAACGACGAGAAGGTGGTGGAGGTGGTGGACGTGGAGGAAATGAAAAAGTTTGCGTACATTTACTTTTTCAAGCGCGTGCAGGCGTGAGCGCTCAGAGTAGAGAGCGTAGAGAAGGCTGGAAATCACGACAGCAAAGGATCCACATTTGAGCAGATATGAGAGTCATGAATCAAGATCATTAGAATATTGCCATCTACACAAACGCCGTTTTCTGCAGCTCCCATAGTCATACATGTCCGGTCAGGCGGCCAAATGGTCGGTCAGTCGGCCAGACGGTAGCTCACCAGGGTGTCGATGCGGTGGTTTGAGGTGCTGAAGCCGCGCAGCTGGACGCGCTCGGCATTTTCAATCTCCTTGGCGTCGCTGTCCCCCCACTCCACGGGCACCTCGCTGTCGGCGTCGGCGTAGACGAGCACGTTGAAAGTGCAGTCACCGGCCAGCTGTGGCAGGAAGGTGACGGAGGCGGTGATTTGGCGGAAGAGGGCGGCGATCTCGGCCTGGATCTCGGCCTCGGTCTTTTCCTTTTCGGGCGGCGCCGGCGCCGCTGCTCCGTTTTCCTTGTCCTTGGTGACGGCCGCTGCGGATTTTGACTTTTTCTTGGCGCCGGCCAGAATCTGAACGTCAAACTGCCAGCGCTCGACGTGCTCGCCCGTGTCCTTGTCGGTGATGACGAGGACCAGCTTGCTGATCTTGCCGCCGGCCATCCAGCGGTCGAGCTGGCCCATGATTTTTTTGATATAGGCTCGCACCTGGTCGTCGGACGAGACTGCGGCGGTCAGCGACACCCACGGGAGCGTTTCCGAGAGGAGGAAGATCACCCACCCAACATGTTCAATCCATATTTCTTGACAGCGCTAAAGTCTTCGGCCGGATAGACGCCTCGCTGGAAGCTGCAGGGAACAGTCAGTGGGGAGCGGTCATGGGAATGGCGCGGCTGCTTACAGAATCGTGTGTATAGAATATTGGAACTGCAAACGGGAAAAATGTCAGAATGTGCAACCAGGTTTCACCGACTCGGCAGGACACGCACAAACTCGGACACCAGCTTCGCGCTGCCCTTGAGCGACAGCTTGTGGACCTTGGACTTGTCCTTTTCCTTCTCGGAGGGCGCCATGGCAGCAGGACGTCGGTTTTGTGTCGTGCGAGGATGTGAACGGTCAGTGTCCTGAACGTTGCTGATCTGAGTTTGTTTACTTTGGTTGCCGGGAGCTTAATCGCGGGGTAGGCGTGTAGTTGCATAAGTATGTCTGTATTGAAGTCTTTATAAAATGGTATTGCAGATAACGAAGTCTAACCCAGTCTAAAAATAGCGCCGCAGCGTAACTCAGCGCCATGGCACAACTCAGCCCTTTTTCGTTTCGTGTTGCTATCATGAGTTGGGCCCTGAATCAGCTCCGTCTAATTTATTTATTTTGCTCCGTTGCTTTGGTGCTGCCCAAACCAGAGTGTGCCCTAACTTTTCGTGAAAAATCACCAATTGCAAAGCAGGAAGCGATGCACGACATAAACGTTGTACAAGTTCAGAATGACGAGTGGGATCGGGTCGTACCACTGAAAGCCCGTGGCCAGGCGCCATGAAACGACGGCCACCATGCTGAAAAAGACAAAGACGGTCCATATCCAACAGAGCAGGCGCATGTTGCGATACTTGTGGCTTTTGTGGGCCTTGGCGTCGCCGGAGGCCGCCCAGAGCAGCTCAATGTTGAAGATGCGGTCCTTGATGGCGGTAAGGTAGGCGTATGACTGGATGGCCATGACATGTTGAACGTTCATGCTGTAGCTTGCCTTGGCCCAGACGCGGAACACAACGAGGCCGTAAACGATGGAGGGAATAGCAAAGGCCAGGTTGTAGAACTTGAACCAGTCTTCGCGGAAGGTCAACAGGAGGATGCCAGGGACGGGGGAGATGAAGATGCACAGCGAGACAGCCGAGTAGTAGAAGAAGCCTGGGCGGTTAGCAGCCGTGGCGATCAGATCTATAGCTGGGGGTGGCCCTACCGCAGAGGTAGCAAACTTTCTGCATAAAATTAAGACGTGACTTCCAAAAGTGCTTGTTGGTGAGGAGGGAGGTCGAGCCACGGGCCCAGCGCATCTGCTGGGAGAAAAAGGAGCGCGGCGTAGGCGGGCACACGCCGGTAGCAAGGCAGAGGGGAATATAGCGGACTTTCCAGCCTCGCTGCGACGTCTAGGGTTAGAGCGGGACTGGAGTTGTAGGATGGACAGCGACATACATCTAGGCAGCCAAAGCCGGTGTGGACGTCCTCGGAGAAGCCAATCTCGGCGGTGCCGCCGACCTCTTCGAGGGCGCCGCGACGGTACATGGCGTTGCTGCCGACGCAGATGGACGCGCCCCAGCGGTTGCGGTTGACCTGGACGACGCGATAGAAGAGCTCCTGGGTGGCGCCGGCGCCCTGCTCGACCCAGGTCTGCTCGGGGACGATGCGGAAGAACTGGGGTGACTGGACGATGGCAACCTTGGGGTCGGCGAGGTGCTCGACGATGAGCTCGCGGACAATGTCGGGACGGGGGCAAAAGTCGGCGTCGAAAATGACAAAGAACTCGCCGTGCGTGCGGGCAAAGGCCCAGCGGAGGTTGCCGGCCTTGCGGAGGCGGGGCCGGTCGTCGCGGACAATGTACTCAAAGCGGAAGCGCTCGGCGAGGGCGCGGACGGCGGGCTGGTTGCCGTCGTCGAGGACGTGGACCCGAAGCTTGTCGGCGGGCCAGTCGAGACGCACGACGTGGGCCCAGGTGTTTTCCAGAATCTCCAGCGGCTCCATGCAGACGGGCAGGAAGATGTCGACAGTCGGCGCGTTGTCGTCGGTAACGGGGTGGGCGGCAGCAAGGTCCTTGTGGCGCTGGTAGTCCCAGTCCTTGCCGACGATGCCGACGAGGTAGGAGATGAGCAGATAGACATTGACAAAGGCGACAAAGAGCGAATACCACACGAAGATGACGGCGCACAGGGCAAAGAGCCACATGCCGACGGAGAGCGAGAGGAACGAGAGCACGCCGAAAATGTAGAGCGGCACTCGGTTCGTGTGGACGTAGCCGATCTTTTCGGCGTCGGTCGGACACGTCGGCAGCACCAGCGGCGGCTCTGTGCGCGGGCAATACGTGGCACGGATCCACGCTGGAATGGCGGCCAAGAAGCCGTGCTGGGACGGCAGTGCGACAGGCTCGCTGGCAGGGGCAGGGGCGATCGAAGGGGTGTCCGGAGTGGTGACCGGAGCCATCAGGACCGGGGCGGCTTTTTCGACGTCGTCCCCGGCAGCATCACCGCCGGCCAGCACGGCCGGTGGCGGGAGGGCCGGCAGCGAAGAGTCCGAGGCGACATCGCTGTCAAACGGATTGACGCTTTTCTCACCCTCGCCGGCGACAAGGGTCGTCCCGGACAGGGACACCTAGAGCACGCAGTTAGTCACGTGTCGACTTACACGGTCTCTGGGCGTAAAAACGTACACTTTCCGGGGAGGAGGAACCCGCGACAGACGGCGGCATGGTGACGGGTCAAAAGCAGCAACTTTTGCGGGCATCGAAAGGGAGAGTTTGAAAAAAGCAAAAGAAAAGAGCAGACAGTCCCTTTCCCTTGGTGGAGGGCATTCTTAAAGGGTGGCCATTGTCAGCGCGTCGGACAGTTGCTGTTGGTAGCTGAGGCGAACCCGCGTGGGACCCTGCACTTGTGTGGACAACGATTTAGGTTTCTATTCTAACATGGTCTAGTCTAACGGTGCATTATATTACTGGTTCGTCATCGACTATACAGATGCGCGACGGCGGTGCACGAGGCCGCGGCCACCCAGGCGCCCAGGTGTCGCGGGCGATATCTGCGGGCGCCAGAGGTCTGGTTGCGCTGCTGCGGCGTGCCGTGCTCGAGAGCGAGGCCAAAGTCGGCGACGGAAAAGGAGACGTTGGCCGTGGAGGTGTAGGCCTCGGAGCCGAACTGGAGCAGGCCCAGGGTGAGATTGGACGAGATCAGGTCGTTGCTCCAGAGATACTGGAAGAGCGGCGAGAGGTCCTCGTCAAAGGAGGTCACGTTGGTTTGGGCGACCCACGAGTAGACGGAGCGGCCAGCGGTGCTGGTGCCGCTGTAGAGGTTACTGAAATGTGAGCCGGAAAGAAGCAGGGGCGAGATGAACAAGGCAAAAAGAGACGCACAAGTCCACGGATCCGACCGTCTGGGAACAGCAGCTCGTGGAACGGTAGCCCAGGGGCTGGGCGCCGCCGATGGCGGCAAGCCAGACCATGACCTCGGTCGAGGCGGTGGTGGCATTACCGGCCAGGGCCGGGTCGACGTGGAGGAACATGTCCCAGGCGACGTTGGCCTTGACGGAGGCGGCGGCGAGCCCGGTGCCGTTCAGGCCCTGGCCGAGCACGGAGCCGGTGAGCATGGCGGAGCCGGGGGCCATGCCCCAGTCGGCGGTCACCTGCAGCCGCGACAGGTTGGACAGGACGGCCGGCAGGCTGCCGTCGTCAAAGGAGACGTAGGCATACGAGTGCACGGAGCTGCCGGTGACGGGCCAGTCCCAGGTGGCGTCAAACGAGGCGGGCGAGTTGTAGATCTGCCAATAGTCCAGTCAGTGCCGAAGCCCCCGAGATGTGTCAACGAACCCTTCGGCCGAGTTTTCTCTTGGCTCAGTCGAAAGTTGCCGAGCTGTGTTGTTCTCGCTTCACCAATCGGCCGAGTTCGGCCACACTCACCCCCATGCATGCGAACCCGTCTGCAGCCGCGTTCCAGGCGTCTGGGTTGTCTGGGCGCACGGTCAGCACGGTCAGCACGGCCAGCACGGCCGTTTGTCGCTCCCGTTACAGTGTCGGCGCCGAGCTCACAACTGTAGTTGCCGGATGGATCCGAGTAGCCGTTCGTGCCGCAGATGCGCGCATTGTACGCGGCTATGCCTCTGGCGAGGACGGCCACCACGAGAGTGAGGGCAGCGAGCGCCATGGCGGGACGATGCGGGCGGGCAGAGGAGATGGGAACTGGCCAGCACGGGGAGAGGAAGAATCTACAAGAGGCCCCCCCCCCCCCGACAGGCTGGAACAGGTCCGGATGATAAAAGGCATCAGGATACGATCTGAGCACGAGTGTCTCTGCCTCGTACGTAGCAGGCCAAGGGAGGCATATCAAAATCTCAAAGTGTCTCATGCAATGGGATGCAAAGAGGCCAAGTCCGCGTTTTGTTTTGGGTCGGAGTGGGTCTAGCCAAGTAGAAAAACGGCCGTCTACAAGGCCGTTTTTTGCATTTGCCGACGGGCTGGAATGGCGCCAGTCTGAAAACATGTGTTTTCCGTTTTCCGTTTTTGAAAGCCGAGACAGAATGAGAGGGAGGAGTGCGGCAATAGTTGCGACACACTCTGGTCGGCGACCGAAGGCGATTAAGTAGATTGGGAGGAATGGGCAAAAGTGGGCCAGTCAATAAAGAGACGCGAATGGAGGACGGAGAGGCATTCCAAGGCCGCGAGAGGGCCTGGGACGAGGCAGAGTCAGGTTGCATCCCGTGCAGGTGGACACAACACGAATGGCAACCCGGGGTCCCGGGACCTGGGCGTGGGCGTGGGCGGCGACGAGGCTATGCGAGGCTGATGGTGACTAAGCGGGCAAACCAAGCCGGTGGCTCGCGATGCTGGCGGCCGGACGTAGCGGAGAAAAAGAAGGGCGATGGTACCTGGGCCGGGATGCGCGGTGGAGAAAGGGGCGAGAGGGAGTGGTTCGGAAAGGGTGACGTCAGTGGAGACGACTAGGATGGGGAGGATGACAGCGGCAGAAGTTGGCAGTGGAGTCGGCCGAGGCCGCTGTCAAGGGAAGAAAGACGGCCAAGACGGCAGCCACCGAGACAGAGCAGCTCGGCGCGCGAGCAGGTTGTCGATTTGTGAGTTTTTACAGAGGCAAGGCGTACGTCGTAGCAAATTTTGGATTGTGGATTGTATACTTTGCGCGGAGTCCCCGGTCGAATTTGTGATTTTGTGATTTTGTGATACGCCGTATTGCCCATTATTCTTGAAACTTTCTGGACCTGTTCGTGTCTTGGCACTAGCACGTGACTAGACGGAGACGGGTTTTAGAAGGAATCCGAAACCCGAGCAAGTGACGTAGAGGGCGGCCAAGCAGTTGATATTAATCTGACACTTTTTTTTTTTTTTTTTTTTTTTCCCTCGCAGGGCTGGGCTGAGCGCGTCAGCAGCGACCGGCATCGACAAGAGCGCGTCAGGACCAGGATGAGCATCAAGATGGCGACGACACCGGGGGCGTCGACGGGGACGCCGGCGCCGTACGGACGGGCGTGCCGCAACTGTTCGCGAGCCAAGTGTCGATGCATGTACCGGACGGAGGGCGACGAGTGCGAGCGGTGTTTCCGGCTGAAGAAAAAGTGCGAGCCGGCGGTGCCGGTGCGGCGGCGGGCGGGGGTGACGCGCAAGGCGATGGGGCCGGGGCTGTCGCGGACGGCGGTGTTGGAGCAGAAGCTGGACGGGCTGGTGTCGCTGCTGGCGGCGCAGGGGGGCGTGGTGGAGAGCGACAGCGGGAGCAACCAGACGACGCCGGGGGCGGAGCGTGGCGGTGGCGGTGGCGGTGGCGGTGGCGGAGAGGGGATGGGGATGGGGATGGGGATGGGGATGGGGATGGGCGGGCTGGAGACGGAGCTGAAGCGGGAGCGGTTTCCGCAGACGCCCGAGTCGGGGCCGGTGGTGGCGACGGGGACGCCGACGCAGGAGAGCAAGGTGGCGGCGGCGGCGGCGGCGGCGGTGACGGTCCCAGCAACCGGGGGAACAGCTACAGCCACCACGCTGGCGGGCGACGCCGTGTTTGACGCGGCCGACGAGCCGACGGCGGCCGAGGCCGAGCGGTGTCTGGAGACGTTCCGGCGCGAGATGCTGGCCTTTTTCCCCTTTGTCGACGTGGACGGCCAGTCGTCGGACGAGGTGCGGCGGACGCGGCCGCTCTTTTGGCTGGCCGTCATGGCCGTGGTGTGTCGCCACGTGCCGTGGCGGGTGCAGCGGTCGCGCAGCCGACGCGTGCGCGAGCTGTTTGCGCAGCGCGCCGTGGTGGCGAGCGAGAAGAGCGTCGACCTGCTGCTGTCCATGCTGACCTACATGGCCTGGGTGCACCTGTCGGCGCGCGGCGACCGCTCGACGCTGGCGCTGACCGTGCAGATGGCCGCCACCCTGGCCGGCGACCTGGGGCTGCACCACGCCACCGGCCCGCCGTGCCGCGCGCTGCTGGCGCGGCTGATGCGCGACCACGGCGCCGGCGCCATTTTGGTCGACGACCTGGCCCCGCACACGCCGCGCCTGGCCGAGCGCCGCGTCGCCCTGGGCTGCTACGTGCTCTCGTCCGTCGCCGCCGTGGCGCTGCGCCGCACGGAGCCGATGCGGTGGACCCCGCGGCTCGAGGAACACGTGGCCGTGCTGGCCGCCGCCGCCGCCGCGGCTTCGTCCTCTTCGTCCTCTTCGTCCAGCTCGCGCGACCACGTGCTCGTCGCCCAGGTCCGCCTGCAGCGGCTCGCCGACCAGATCGTCCACGGCGAGTGGCAGCGCGCCGACGTCGGCCTCGGGCTCGGCGGCTCCACCGCGCCCCGCGGCCTCTACGGCATGCCCACCGTGCCGGGGCCCGTCGCGCGCGTGCTCTACGCCAAGCTCGACGAGCTGGTGGCGGCCGTGCCGCCGGGGCTGTTGAATCATGGTGGGTTTTCTTTTTTCTTTTTTTTTTTTTTTTTTTTTTTT